>KZ538410.1:9026-33885 GCA_000934665.2 Catajapyx aquilonaris
AAAAAAAAAAAAAAAAAAAAAAAAAAACAGAACAAAAACAAAAACAACAAAAAAAAACCAAACAAACAAACATCACATTTGTGAATAATCTGAGCCTATCACAAGTTGGCTATACACAATTTGCAAGTTGGATATTTTGCACAATTTTAATTTGTCTAGACTGCATCAAGAGGGAAAAAGTGCTGTTCAGTTTACGGCAATTTCATTATTTTTACTACCTAGGTTGCAATTTTGTCTCCTCTTTTGGTCATTTGCCGCACTCTCCTAACCATAATCAAAAGGTAAAAAAAATTGCAAACTACTTCACTTCAGGCAGTAATATGCAAGGGTGTGCAAGCTTTCCACTGGTGTGGATTTAAGCCGAGTTTAGGTAGGCATAAGCAGGAATATAACTATGGTCGAAGGCTGGGCTTCCCAATATTTTTCATTGGCGACACCAAAAAATCGTCTTGTAAAAGTCGCGACCCACTAGATGTGCACATTTTGATTCACCAACATGAAAAGACACGTAAATAGTGATATGAAAATCATTGATAGCTATTGTAGAGTATCTGAATTTCTCTGTAACTTACCTTATGGGCATCATTATCAAGAGAGATAGAATTATTTTGTGAAAATAATTTTTGCCCTCCCTCGCGACCCCAATGGGATTGCGACCCACAGTTTGGGAAGCCCTGCCCCAAGGTCTGATAATCTTGCTCTGGATACACCTGATTACAATTACTTATGGCTTCATGCAATGACCTTCCGCAAGGACAGAGTAAGATAGCAAATCTTACTCTGTCCTTGCGGAAGGCCATGGCTTCTGATAATTATAAGCTAAAATGTACACCTTAAGTGGCGTTCAGACGAGGCAACTTGGTTGCAACCTGGTTGCATGGAACCTGAAATACGCTGAGAGAATAGGAAGTTGCAGCAACCCAAAAAATTCTGCAACTTTTCTGCAACCGGGGGCTGCAACCAGGTTCCTATTCTCTCCGTGTGTTTCAGGTTGCAGCCACGTGTCTGCAACCAAGTTGCCTCGTCTGAACGCCGCCTTACTGAACAAGTGGGCCAACCGAAAGATGCTCTAATACAATGTGCCCGATGTACCCGACAATTTGGCTGCAGTAAAATATAAATTGTGAGTTTGTTTTGTAAATGTAATATTACTGACTCATGTGATTATTATTACTTGTAGTACACTACTCAATCCATCTTTAGTAGTGTACTACAAGTAATCATAATCACATGAGTCAGTAATACATTTGTGCCAAAGGATTAATTATGGGAAACTGTCAGTTGGTGATACGCGCACACACACAAATGGAATGCATACAGCTGATAATTATTATGTAACTATTATGCAAGTTACAGCAACGGAAGGGATTTGCAGATGGCATGTCTATCACAGTAGCTTCACATCCATCCCTTGTACAAATTGCTAAGTACCAGTATTACTGAACGTGCAATAGTGTAACTGCCATGGTTTTACACTCCCGTTTTCTTGGACATACCACGAGGTTCATTTCATGATCTAATAGGCTTTGAAGCATTTTCACCATGTGAATAGTTTGATAAAAGGAAGGGTGAGTAAAATAGGGTGAGGATTACCAAGCATTACTCAAGTTGTCGTTATGACACTGATGTCACTGATTTCGTACAGATTGGTGAAGCAATTTGTGGAGATAACTATTTTCCGTCCTGCTCATTAGTACATTGCTAATTAATTCAATGGGTAGCGGCCATTTACTTCCAGTGATACTTGCGTGATGATGTGCATTGTTACTGAAATGTGCGGAGGGCGTGGTAGGAACTTGTTATGCATGGGATGTGATGATTTAATTAGGAAAGAGCAAAGCAAGATTGGAGCATGGCCAAACTGGGGCAGGGGAACATGGGAATCAATAAAATATGCAGAGAAACAAAAAGGCAGGGACAACCAAACAGAATCTCATTTTGGCTCCGGACCAGCTCCTGGCAACTCAGGTAATTTAAATTTTGTCACGCTGCACTGCACTTCTTTTGATTGTTGGTAACTACGGAAAATAAGGAATCAACACCTCATAAGAAAATAACAAAAAAAGAGGAGTGCTGCTAGCACTTCAGCACCCAAGTCCTCAGGGCTAATTTTAGGCTCAAAATTCTCAGTGTATGCACAGTATGGCCTTGACTAGAGGAATTTAAGTGATTCGCTAAAAAAAGAATTCCGCAGTCTGTTTGGATCATTGGAGAGAGACGAGCTTTTACACTTATGCGAATAACAGGAAGCAGATGGTACATTTGCACCGCACACGCTTGGCTAGCGGATAGGTGAGGTAGTCTTGAAGCATCGGCTGTCTTCATGATTTTTATGACTAACACACTGTGATATCCCACTATCTGTGGCTTATTTCCTGCTTGTCTGGGCTCAAAATTCTCAGTGTATGCACAGTATGGCCTTGACTAGAGGAATTTAAGTGATTCGCTAAAAAAAGAATTCCGCAGTCTGTTTGGATCATTGGAGAGAGACGAGCTTTTACACTTATGCGAATAACAGGAAGCAGATGGTACGTTTGCACCGCACACGCTTGGCTAGCGGATAGGTGAGGTAGTCTTGAAGCATCGGCTGTCTTCATGATTTTTATGACTAACACACTGTGATATCCCACTATCTGTGGCTTATTTCCTGCTTGTCTGGGAACAGAATAATGCATATGAACTACTGAGTTGTTGACAGCAGTTGTTCCTGCATTTATTTGCGCACATTACATTCATCTTCACATGCCGCTTCAGGTGTCAGTCAGAGTGAGTGAGGGTCTGCCTGGTGCTACCAACATAGTGGAGCTATTACATCAGTATTGTGAAATGATATTTTGTAACATTTTCCTTTGATTTGTTGATACCGGATTTGTTAAATTGTGCTGATAACTTGATATCTTAAAGGATTTATGTATCAGTGTCACTTTTGCGCTTCAGTGTTGCTCATTATGTAAGCAGAACTGGTCAGCTCTTCACTTTTCCTTTGTGCTGACAGGTTTTGTGGTGCACACTTTTTCACCTGCTGATATAAGCCACGGGCTTGTTGCATAACTTTTTGCCCACAAGCTCTAAACAAGGCTGCTGAATGATGTGTCTCAGACTTTGGTCTGTGGGTCACTGCCGTGAAGGTTGGTAAGGTGAAAATATTTCCTGACGATGCCTTTTTCTTTTCTGCAGAGATGAGCACGAGGACTTCAAGGAGGAGATGAAGCGGCTGCGAGCACTGCGAGGAAAAGGAAAGCCCAAGAAAGGAGAGGGAAAGCGTGCCACCAAAAACAAGTGATTGCAGTGTGTTTAGTGATCCTGCGGACTTCAAAAGACTTCCTGGCCTGATAGTGACTGAATGCACGTGGAAAAATTCTAGCGGAAAAATTCTAGTCTGAAAATATAAAAAATCCTTAATCATGAAGTACATCATATTCTTAACCCTTTGGACTATAATGGGAAATCTTCATGTGACCACTCCCCTAAGTGAAGTGTATCCATGCAACAGGTAAGCACAAAGTGCATGTTGTTTTACAGTACCAGTATATACATAATATGTGGATGCTTTAAATTGCCACTCACACAAGTCCGAGATTTCTGAGATAGTGAAGATAATATGTGCGTGGATCTGTAGTACCCAGAAAGTGATATCACTGATACGAAAAATGCTAGCCACTGCATTAAAACAGGTCATGATCTCTTATGTCACAGTGACGTCACCACTCTGCTTATGTTCACTCATGTATGATTGTGCAGTGCAGTACTAGAATATTGTAAGAATATGAGTGGCATGCGAGACATACAGGAAAGTTAGTACCAATTAAAAGCGATATTGATATCACTGTGCAATGAAATATTATATTCCTGTTATTAATAGTTATCAATTTGGAGTTGAAAATTCCTGCACCGCATAATTATTTATTTTTAAAATATCTAAAAATTTTGTGCCGATACTTTTGCTGCTGAGAATTATCAAAATTGGACAATGTCGTGAATTTGGGCAGTTCCCGAAGGCTGTCTCCATCACACAAGCGTCACAAATAATAATCACAAAATATTGTGAGGCAATATGGCCCATTCTGACAGGGTGTCACTTATTAATTTATTTTGAATAATTTTGAAGGGAAGTAGGAACTCACAAAAATGGTAATTCATGCTAGGTCAACCTCGTTTTGCTATAGGTCTAGGTCTATTGTCATTTGTCAGTGTTGACATTAGCAACGCTCACTGATGACGCATTGTAGAGCAGTAAGGTCAGTGATGTTACATTAAAGGTCTTATTTTGCTGATGAAGTCATCATTAAATTTTGTTGCCGTTCTGCATATGATGGCCCTGGAAGCCCGTCACATTCTAAATGCAGACACATGCAAGCACATGTCTGAAGTAGGCTGAAGGAGCTGAAGTCTAGGGCACATTACACCTGCTGTTGTCAATTGGTGTTTATGGTAGTTTGTTGATCAATAAGATAGAAAATAAACCATGCATACATATGACAATGTAGAGTTGAAACTGCAATGAGCTTTTGCATAGCCTGACACCCTGTTCTCACACTTCCCACTTTTTTTGAGAGCATATTTTGAAAACATTTGATGAATATTTTTATTTGTCTTTTGTGGCTCATTTGAGCTTAACTTTGCATTTCTTATTATCAGCAACATATTCTGCTATGGGCCTGTCCTGCAGACTGTCCAGTTGTCCCATATTTTCAATGACTCCAAAACCTTCGTGGACATGAAGCTTCAACATCCTCCCTCGGAGGTTCTCCAGGCTTATAATGCCATGATGAGTGACACCAAACAAAACCCAACCCAAGATGATGTCCGCAAGTTTGTGAACTCGAATTTCGACCCTCCTGGCTCCGAGCTGGAGATCTGGCAACCTACTGATTGGCACCCAAACCCAAAGTTCATATCGCAAATCTCAGACCCCACACTTAGGGAATGGGCGAAGGAAATCCATGCCATCTGGAAGCAGCTTGGTCGGCGAATCAAGCAGGAAGTGGAGCAACACCAGGAGATGTATTCAATCATATATGTGCCGAACCCAGCCATTGTTCCAGGTGGGAGGTTCAGGGAATTCTACTACTGGGACTCATACTGGATCATCCAAGGTCTGCTTTTGTCTGAGATGCCGGACACTGTGAAAGGAATGCTGGAGAATTTCTTGCTCATGGTCGAACGGTATGGATTCGTACCAAATGGTGGTCGAGTGTATTACGAGAGAAGGTCACAGCCACCGCTGCTGATTCCAATGGTTGCCAGTTACTTGAAGGCTCATCATGACCCTGACTTCTTGAAGCAGAACCTGGACACTCTGGAGAGAGAGTGGCTATTCTGGTCGGCCAACAGGACAACCAAGGTTAGGATTAACGGGAAGGTCCACCGGTTGGCCAGGTATTTCGTGGATGTTGGGGATCCCAGGCCAGAGTCATTCAGGTGGGTCTTTTCTAACTATTACTGAACAATTTAACAGCTCAATCGAGGGAGCTTTCTTCGTTTTACTTAATGTACTTTACTTGATACCTCAGGGAGGACTACCTACTCGTGCAAAACCTCAGCTCAAAGGCACAGGATGACCTCTATGCAGAGCTGAAGAGTGGGGCTGAGTCTGGCTGGGACTACTCCACTCGATGGTTTATCAATGCAGCAGACCCGCAGGATGGACAGGAGAACTCGACACTTCTGGACCTCAAGACCTCCAAGATCCTTCCTGTAGACCTTAACTCCTTCCTATGCATGAATGCCCGCCTCTTGTCTGATTGGTTCAGGGAGACAGGCAACACGACTAAGGCAACCCAGTACGAGAACTATGCCAATGAATGGGCGGAGGCCATACATGATGCGTTTTGGGATGACAAAGATGGCATATGGTACGACTATGACGACGACAATAAGTCACCCCGACGCAGGTTCTACCCTTCAAACATTGTGCCACTGTGGGCGGGTTGCTACAACAAATCTAAGGCGAATGAAATTGCGCGCAAGGTGGTCCAATA
This sequence comes from Catajapyx aquilonaris, assembly GCA_000934665.2. NCBI lineage: Eukaryota > Metazoa > Arthropoda > Diplura > Dicellurata > Japygidae > Catajapyx > Catajapyx aquilonaris. The sequence goes on from KZ538410.1 coordinate 15,008, forward strand.
CCTCCGGAAAGCAAAAGCAGTCCATTATATCGGAGGGGTCCCAACATCCCTGCGTCACTCAGGCCAACAGTGGGACTTCCCCAATGCATGGCCTCCCTTGCAGCACTTCATGGTGGAAGGACTGGATGCCACTGGATGCGATGAAGCAAAAGCATTGGCCAGAGAGCTTGCTGAGAAGTGGATCGCCACCAACTGGCTGGCCTACAAAGAGTCAAACCACTCCATGTTTGAGAAGGTGAGAAAGTCACTCTAATGCACGCAAATGAAGAATACTAATGGTGTAAATGCTTCTCTCAAAGTACGATGCAACAGTATCTGGTCTTCCTGGAGGTGGAGGCGAGTACGATGTCCAGCTGGGGTTTGGTTGGACTAATGGAGTCGTCCTGGACTTCCTGAACAAGTACGAGAAGCTCACTCTTCCTGTACGCCAGTCAACTAGTGCAGCTGATGTCAAATCCCGAGCAGTTGCTGGACCAGTAGTACTCATTGGATTGGCCATCAGTCTGGCAGCTTTGTTAGGGTGAAGTAAGTTGATTGGCTGGCAATGGTATTGTTGACAATAAGTATTTTTCTTTGCATTTTAGGTACCGCTATTTGATGGCGTCTGGGTGATGGGACTAGTTTGTAGCACACCTTTCCGTGTTTGTCTGGGGGAGTGACACGCATGGCTACCTTTGGGACTGCGGAAAATGCCAGTATTGTCCACAGAAGTCAAGCTTTGAGGGGTTCATTAATTTCTGTGTGTGAGAAAAAATTCATGGCAAGTAAATTAGATCTAATATTGCCTCTAAGTGGGTCTGAAATACTTTCAACTGTATCTACTGCATTGCACATTCCCAAGTGTGCAATTAGAGTACAATTGGCAGTGGTTCACAACCAAGCTGAAGCAATGTTATGTATTTCACTTGCCATGTACTTTTGTTCCATAGAGGGGTACTTAATATAATGTGTAAATTACAGTGAATAATAAATAGATGCACGGAACACTACAAACGTGCTTCAGTTACGTACATGGTTAAGGAGCTCTGTCGTGTATCGTTAATTCCTGTGCTCATTCCACTGGGTGTCACAAAATGTTTGAGCAAGGCAGACAGCAGGAGGATCCTACTGTTGTTACCCTCCTGGGATGCTTTCGCATGAATTCTCACCTGTTACGTGATCCTTAATGTGAGCTCTCCCTCTCCAGAAAAATGGAGACAAGTAAAAAGCCAGGAGAAAATTGCAGATTCTTTAGTATGTGTGTACAGACCATGGCCTTAAGAATAGACACTACCCTCTTATGGCCTTTGGGGGCGTGCTGGGGCGTTTTTCGGGAGGTGACGCTTTATGGCGGTTTTCTTCACGACAGCCCAGTGGCGACACCACCAGACTCAGTAGAAGAGAGGCAACTCACTCCTCTTCTACTGACATTCAGAGGAGTCCGAGGAGTAGAAGAGGAGTGAGTCGCCTATTTCTTCTACACTGACTGTGAGTCCGGTGGTGTTGCCACTGGTCTAAGCCGTGAAGAAAACCGCCATAAAGCACTATCATGAGGTCACCTCCCAAAAAAAAGCCCCAGCAGGCCCCTAAAGGCGATAAGAGGGTAGTGTCTGGGGCTGGTACAGACCGTGGTATACACTACCCTGCATTAATAGCTATGCACATTCAGCTCCGCAAGATGGGGGACACGCAAAAATAAGAGCCGGTGGCTGTGTACAAAATACTTGGACAGCTCAAGACTGCTCAAGACATCGTGGTGGATTCAAACGCTTGCTACAAAGCTGGATCATAGATATTGTAGTGTCCTGGCAACCAGCCTATTGTCTGTTACCTAGGTTGCCAGGACGCTGAGGTTGTTGTTGACAAATGTTGTTAGTTCTATTCCTGCCATCTTGTGAGAAGGACGTGTTGTCTATGTCCTGAAAATAGTGCCATTCTGGTTGTTACTTCTTCCCCCGTGTGTGATTATTGCGTGGTGTCCCTGTCGTCCTATCGAGGGGCACTACAATATATCATATGTATCTATAGGATGGATTATAAAACCATTTCAATTCCTCTCAATGCACTGAAGTTGTATTAGTAATATTATTGTCTCCTGTTAATGTGCGGCTGTAAAGGGGACTTTTGGCAGTGCACATAAGCAGCATCACTCTTCTCTTATAATTTCACTGTTAAATTCAGGAGTTTTTAATACATTGTAGTAAAACGAAGCAAGTAATATAGGGTGGTGCAAAAGATTGGATATAGGAGACAACTGTCATTCGAGAGACTCCCGTATAACTGACTAATGATTGGCAATGGATGATGTTTCTTGTCAACCCCAGCAGATCCTACCCCTTCCTTGCAAATAACTTTTGAAGTAAAAAGCGAAATGATGAGAGAAGAGTGATGCTGTTTACACGCACTTCAAAAAGGCCCCTATACAGCCGCACATTAACATGAAATAACAATACACGTGGTCCGTGTAATAACTGGTTCACAACCTCAGTGCATTGATAGGCATCCCACAGATATATCTATGATCCATCTTCGTAGCAAGCGTTTGAATCCACCGTGATATCTTGAACTGCCTAAGTATTTTGGACGCAGCCACACCGCTGCTTATTTCTGCCAGGTGGCGATGTCTGTGTATAGCCATTAATGCATTACTGTCCTGACAATGGAAAAGCCTTCCCATGCATTGTTGTGGCTTGCGTAGCGAGGGAAATGTCACACACGTACTTCATGTGGGGAAACCGTCAAAGTGGCTATGATGTGAATGGGCCTGAAGACCTGACTTTGCCTGGTGAAATTACATGTTTACGAAATTTAACACCCATTTGGCATTCTGTTTGTATGCAGCTTTTACTGTTTGCTTACTTCTTACGTATATTTCCAGACTTGCAAAGAACTTAATTAGTTACCAAAATCTTTATTAGCGTGCCATTAAGAAATGCTTTAAAAATTCTTTTTTTGCTTAGATTGACAAGCAAAGGCCGGAAGGTGCTAACATGGTCTTGTACCCAACATGAAGAAAAGGCCGCTTTGATTTCATGGCACGCACGTCCATGAACTAATCAGACAAATGCCTTGTCAGCGTAAGGTGTAACGGGTATTCCTGTGGGATTGGCTGTCCGGAGCTGGTAAAGCAGGGACTCCTTCTTCTTCCTCTCTACTTCCTTCTGCAGCAGTGTCTTGGGTCTCACCGAGAGAGTCAGTTGTCCACAGAACATGGAGTGAATAATCTTCCTGAGGCTGTAGTATGCAAACTGGAAACTATTAGAATTGATCACGGCATAGAACATGCCTGGATGGTCCAAATTGTACTGCAGGTACACCTCTCGCAAATCAAGTGCTGCCCTTGCCTCGGCACACAGGGCAGACAACCTGGACTGCTTAAGGCGATCATTAGGTAGCAGGTATTGCAGTGGGACTTCCCGAATATTCAGGTCACCAAGATCAAAAGGCCACTCCTTCTCAGTTACATTCCTTGTCTTGAGGCCATCCAGAGTGGCGTTATCAAGTGGTTCCCATTCAGGAAAATCATCGGTCATAACATTGTTGATGACATGCTTGAGTCGAGAGGTGTGTATCTGCTCATCCATTGCAATGACCAGAACGGCACGAGCATGGGGATGAGACATTTTCATGGTCAAGGCAGCTTCCAAGTCAAGAGTGATGACTAGGACCATCCGTCGGACTGCAGCTGTTTCAAGCTCCCTGCGAGCCAGACCATACCTGTGAGGGAAGAAAGCTGGTGTAATTTACTTGTAAACTGTTGTGAAATATATCCTTCTGATCCTTTATGCATGCAGGAACTGTGTATGTATACAGCAAAGAATAAGTCATTTTTCTTAACCTCCTGTCTCCTACCTACCTGTCGCCAATTTTGCTGAATGTTACGAGAAGGGTGCCGTTGTTCTCCATTTCATCAAATTCTGCTGAGGTGACAAAGTGGTGCACTTTATCAGTTTCTCCAGGGCGTGGGTCTCTGGTGGTGGTGATGCATCCATACCAACCCCTCCCCGGGAGGTTCTCGCACAGATGGAGTGCTAAATGGGTCCGCAAGCTGCAGGGTGGGCCTACCAGCACAAGTATGGGATTAGGCGCAGATCCAATAGGGAAGATATCTGGGGTGATGCGAAGGGGCTGCTGCAATTGAATGAGGATCTGGCGAGCATGTTTTTGGATTGCCTTGTACTCCATCGAAGGCTGCAAAAGCAAAGTTGCATTCATCTGGTGGAAAGAGAGAAACGCATATTATTTGGCGTTGTTTCCTCAACAAATCAAAATTGTGGAGGACACTGTACCCTATCCTCCTCGGTAACAGGGTCATTATCTATCATCATAATATTGGGCAGGCTGAAAATCAACATCTCTCTGTAGTGTGGAAACTCAGCCAAAGGATTGCCCTTCATGGACACCTCCCAAAGCTCGCTGATATGATGTAAACTTCTCAGATCCTGCACGTTGTGGATTTTATTATCTGAAATATCAGACAAAATTCAAGATTGTAACATTGACCTTATCTAACGACTAACGTTTAAAGGGGTCTCCATAGTTGTCTCCAGGCTAGTCCTTATTCTTAACTTTCGGATGTGCCTCTCAATAGTGGGCACTTCCATCCTTTAAAAAGTTCTACCATTCTGATTGGAAGAACCTTAGAAAATGTTGCAGGACAAGTACTAGGGCCAACCCAGGGACTCTCCAAGGAACCCCAGCCTAATAGTTACAGACGTGTGAGATCTAATTCTCTAAGCTGGTAGTGACGTGTCAGGTGTTCCATCGAAGTGACAGAGTTGCTACTAATGTCCAGCTTCTGCAACAGTTCCAGGTGCACAATGCCATCGAGACTGTCCAGATCGTTGTTAGTCTGAATGAGCACACAAGTAAGCCTATAAGTAATCCACTCCAGCAATAAAAATCACACCAACTACCAGTTACAGTATTGTGAAGAGGTAGCAAGAGATCATTCGAAGTGAATAATGTAGCAACAATTATTTTTATATTCATTCTACGGCGACTCCTGAGTGCACTAAATTTTATTTGATCGTAAGAACTGTGTGTATACCATTTCCACACAGCCTTTCAGCAATAATTCCCTCCCTCTCTTCTCTCTCTCTCTCTCTCTTTGTCCTCTTTCCCCATAAAGATCAAAATGCAATTAAATTTCTCACCAGCAAAAGAGTTCGCAAAGGTAAAGTTCCCATAGGGCAAATCTTCGACACATGGTTGAAGGACACATCTAGGTGGCGCAGGTAACGAAGTTCAGACAAGCCTTCAATGACACAAATCTGGTTGTCTGAAAGTCAACTGTTAAGTCAAATCACAATAAAATATGCACAATGTTACACCCTACTTCTCCAATACAGGCCACAAATTAACAAATTAGACAAATTTAACCCAAATTCAAGGATACGACATAACATGAGCTCCTGTAGGGTCCAAAACTCGGATAAGTTTGGCATGTTGCTGATGTAGTTGTATGAAAAGTCAGCTATGGCCAGTAGTAATGGAGCTTTAAACCCCAGCAGTCTCTCCAGGCAGTTATGGGACACATCTAGTTCAGTCAGGTATGGCATCCATCCGAGGGCAGAGAGATCAGTCAGCTTGTTCCCTCTAAGGTTGAGGTGTCTCACATGACACAGCTTCTGCAGGCCCCAGATTTCATCGAGAGACTTGTACGCCAGATTCAGTTTCACATACACGTAGGCTTTCCCATCTTGCGACAAGGCAGGGCCACCTTCCCAGCTGGGGGCAATCACATCATAGATGGTCGGCAAGTTCTGCTTTTCAGAGCTGCCATTGCTGGCATCACTCTTAGTGCTCTTGGTGTCACTCCATTTGATGCTCTTGATGCTCTTGGTGTCAAAAGATGTGCTATCATCTACGTAGCCGCTCTTTAAGGATTGTGACTCATCTGTGGTAGGGGTGGCTGTTGCCAGTGACGCTGATTCTTCCTCCTTCACCGCAGGCAGGGGCATCTTGACGAAAAGAATGTGTTGTGATCTATCATTTCCTAGGTTACACTGGTGTCTTTTTAAATGTTCATTCTTGAATCACATTTTGAGCTCAAGAAATATTAATTTTGTCCTTTAGCTTTAGAGATTTTCTTTTACACTCCAGCAATAAAAATCATACCGACTACCAGTTACGCAGGATGCTTACAGCACATCCCCACTTCACTGGCAGCGTAAGAAAAAGATTTCATTATTATTCTGAATTCAGTTAACATATTATGTAAGAATATTTATATATATTTATAGGTTGCACACAGTAGTGGATTCCAAATGAAATGCCTGCAGTGGTTACTGTTTTTTTGAAACTAATCTGCAATTATTTCCAAATAGCTTTAGCTTTGAGAATCCTAACCATGAAAATCATTGTTATGAAACGTTTTATTACTATTCTTCTTGTGTCGGTGTTTCATGTGTTTCATATCTTTTCCCACACTAATTTTTTAACTGACCACCCTTAGGGTGACAGGCAATCTGAGAAGGACAAAGAACAAAATGCAGGTGGCAATCCACCAATGTCCATGTACTCATCAGAATCTGAAGAGGATGAGAGTATGTAACTATAATAATATTATGAGCACTGTTAGTTTTACAACATGCTTATTAAATTACTTTTACAGAAAAAGGTAAATTACAAGATGAGGTACTCGAAGAGCGAGAGATAGTGGCATTTTCCCTTTATGAAGCAGTGGAGGAAGTACAGGCAGAAAGATCAGGGAAGATGGAAGAGTTGTTGAATAGAAGATTGCAAGTTAAAGGCCATGGTAGAAGAGGTGAAGTGATGGACAGCAAGGAAGTGATGCTGTTGCAAAAAATGTATGAAGAAAAAATGAAACATGGTGGCATAAGCTTCTTTGATGACATAGCACACAGAAAAATCCCTTGTGACAATGTCATCAATCCTCAAGTATGGTACTACAGGTATGTTAGCTATGCTTACATTTGTCTATGTCAGTACCAGCAGGAGTTTCTTACTAGAAACCAGCCAGCACAATAAACATAGATTCCATTCCTGCTTTCTACTGCATGAGGAAAGCACAGGACGTTTAGTCTCTAATTTCACTGAATTCTGGCTCTGAAAAATCCAATATAATTGCATAGGTGGCTGAGGAGAAAACCCCCTAGCCAAACTGTGTCGCATGTCAAAGTTGAGAAAGGTCCTGTCCAGAAGCCAAAGACGGTGGAACGTGATGCGGATCCCCCACAAGACACTTGGGTTGTGCTTCCATTTAATGAGCAGGCTAATTTAGAAACACCACAAATGGATCACTGGGTGGAGACCAAGAATGCAGCTTCGCTAAGGAGGGTTCTCTTCTCCCAGATTCCAGACGGGCTTCTGTGCATCCAGTATCCTTTTATAGCATCTGTCTATTTTGCTTGGTCCACTAAAATTTTTGGTGCAAATGGTGCTTGATAGTGTATAATGGAAAAGTTAAAGTTAGCAGACCAAGCGATGCAGAGCTGAGATGCTGGTCTCAAAGTGCTGCAAATTTGTAAATATTTTTCCATCATAGTGTCAAATGGACACAGAAGGCACCAAGTCATAATTCACACTGTTTGATAACACATAAAGAAGGAAGGCCATGTAACTTTTTTGAGAGAACCTATTTTTGCAGGCATGGATGGGCCTGGACGACCTTTTTAATGCCCTGTATTATCCGTGTTCATTCATGTGCCACTTGAGTATGCATCCATAAAGGTTGAGTCCTGAACTGTCTCCCAGATACTACTCAGGCAACCTTGCTATCTCCCAGATCCCAACCCGTTCTGGCCCAAGCACATTGGCTTTCAGGGACAGTAACAGGTCAGGCATTCTCTTCATAAGCACCCCTGAAGGCCTTTGCTGGCTGTTCGATAAACGCAAGCAGGTCCGTCTGGAGTTCGACAATGGGAATGTGACCGTAATTGATAAAAAAGGCAAAGTGACCGAATGCTACTCTTGGAATGAGCTCAATCGAGAACCTTTATCCTTCACGATTGGCCGCCACATCAGTTTCCACGTAGACAATAACAAGACATCACTCTCCTTTCGGGAAATGCAAGAACTCTTTAAGGTCAAGATCGGTCATTTCGTTATGGAAAATAAAGATGACAGCGATACCACCAGCAGCAGCAGCAACAGCAACAGCAACAGCAGCAGCAGCAGCAGTAGCAGCAGCAGCAGCAGCAGCAGCAGCAGCAGTGGCAGTGGCAGTGGCAGTGGCAGCAGCAGCAGCAGCAGCAGCAGCAGCAGCAGTGGCAGCAGTAGCAGCGGCAGCAGCAGCAGCAGTGATGGTCTCTCTGTGGATTCAGATAGTTTGGATAGTCCAGACAGCGACACAGAGGAAGTAAAGAAAACACAGAAGGTAAAGAAAGGAAAGAAAACACGGAAGGTAAAGAAAGTAAAGAAAAAACACAAAGTAAGGAAAGCTAGAAACACAGAAAAGAGTCACAAATTGAAAGAAGATCAAGGAAAGATGGCCGCTGTTAAGAAAGTAGCAAAGGTGGAGATGAAGAAGTTACAATGGAGACGAGGACCACATCGAGCAAAACAGCAAGTCGTCAAAATTCTTGAGGTTATCAAAGAAACTGATTACCCATTCCCGAATAGTGATTGGCAGGGGGATAATAAAGAAAAAAGGTATGCCACAGGTGTTGCTATAAAGGAAGAGATAAGTGAACAAGGTGGAAATACCAAACCAAAGATGAAAATTAGCAAAAAGGCGGCTCCCCCTCACAGAACTAGAGTTGATAAAAATCAGGATGACGACGAAGAGGATAGCGACCACTACGATTATTATACTTCTCAATATGAAGACAAGAATTATTACAGCGACAGTGACACAAGTCTACTATTGTGGATTCCAGAGCCAGTGAATCGGTTTCAGTCCAAGTATGAGTCCCCGCAGGTGACAAAACTCGCCCTTACATCTGGTAAGTGCAACAAAAGAATATCAAAGTGTACTGTATGTTACACATACTCCCTGAAACCCAGTTTCACCTGCGTTATTGGAAGACACATGGTATTATTGCACCAAGGCGCTAACAAAATCTGAAACAATGCATAGAAATGCTAATATTACTTTTCTAATTCATTTTTTGTCACATATTCCTCACGAACATATGAGATAGAAAGAAGGGAGCTGGTTTTCCATTTTGCTTTTGAACGTGCTTCCACTTCATAACCGAGGTACACATTTAAAAGTAGCCCATGGTCTGTTTACCAATTTTATGCAAATAAGTATTGTAAGTAATCTCAGTTTCACTCCCCAGCCATCAATCGCTACATTTTCTGGTACTTTCCCAGGCACAGAGAAGAAGTATCTTGTAGTAATCAAGCAAATATTATCTGAATTCCACACCTTGGTCGCACAGGCTAGAAAAGCCCTAAAAGCTGGACGTGATGCTGGGTTTCTCCAGACAGAAGAAAACATGAACTTACAGGAAAAACTCAAAACACGTTACGTCCATACATTTTCCACTTATGCGAATTACTACCAGGAAAATCAGGACATTGAAGTAACTCTAGGCGACCCTTGCTTATTCCAACATCTCCAGAAAAATGTAGATCTTAGCAAAAGGCGAAAGGCAATGCTCATGCCTCTCTTCAGCCACCCTAAAATTTTCTCCGGAGATTTTGAAAGTTGTGAGAAGCTGTTTGAAGAAAAATTTTCAGCTATGAATGCAGATGAGGAGGAGCTTCAAGTTCAATTGGATGAAAAGAAGTCAAGAAAAAAGGAAAATGTCTCCCAACAAAAGACGCCCCATATCCCATCTCTTACATCGGCTAGAAGGAAAAAAAGGGCAAGGACTCCAGTCAAGCCAGCAACAATAAGTGAGAATGAGGATGACAGATTTAGACACTTGCAAACTGTCATGAACACTGTAGCAGCAGATACACATAAGGGTGCCTCATCCGACAAATGTGGCAGCGTACCACTTCCAATTGATTTTTCTAAATTCGAAAAATTAGAGACTCTAACAGACATCCAACTTAAGGAATTAACTCAGGTTCAACCAAAATCACAGCGAGAAGAAAGGTCTCGATATCTTCCAGAGAGCATGTATGCCACGACGTTCAGTCCACCAGCTGCTAGACAGCCCCAAGATTCTAAACTGACAGACCTTGCCAAACAACCTGCACAACCTGAACCTGCTGTCCAATCACAAGCAACACCTGACTCAACCTCACAACCTCAATCTCACAAAACGTCTCCTAGCTCTGCAACATCTCCACGATATCAGAAAGTAAAATGCAAAAAACCTAAAAAACAAACACCACAGCACATGCCTGATGACCAATCAAAAGCAATAGCTGCAGCAAAATTGAAGATTTTACAATGTTTGAGTCACGAAGAACCCGTTAGATCTGCATTATCTCCACATCTTCAGGAAAGGATACTCTCACAGCTTCAAAAACAAGCATCAGAGCAATCGCCTGTTGTTCAGGCAAGAGCAAAAGCCATAGCACAAATGAAGGTTTTACTACTTTTGCGTCGCAAACAAGCCATTAGGTCTGAAAAAACTCCCCACCGCCAGAAATTGAAACTCAAACAGCTTCAAGAGCAAATATCACAGCCCATGCCTGCTGTCCACTCGAAAGAGCAAGCCCTGGCCAAATGGCGAGTATTGCGATATTTGCTTCTCAAAAAATCTAGGTCTGCAACGTCTCCACGCCTTCACAAGAAACAACATGAAAAACCAATATCACAGCCCAAACATGCTGGACAATCAAAAGCAAATGCCCTCGCAAATGTGCAAGTTTTGCAAAGTATGCTTCTCAAACATTCCCCTGGTCCCACAAGAACTCAGTGCCACCGGCAATTGCTCTTCACTGGACCCCAAAAGCAAATCTCACGACCCAAGCCTGATGTTCAATCAAAAGGAAAAACTCTAGTAAGATTCCAAGATTTACAAGATTCGCTTCCCACAAAATCTCCAAGCTCCGCAAAAACTCGACGCCTCCAGGAAGTGAAACTGTCAGGGCCTCAAAAACTAGCACCACAGTCCAAGTTTGCAATTGCTAAAGCAAAGGTAATGGTTTTAAGGCATCTGCTTATTAAAAAAATCACTAGCTCTTCCAAAAAAACTTCACGCATCAAGGAATTGAACCTGGCAGGATATTGGCAACAAATCTCAGACCCCAAGTACGTTCTCCAATCAAATGCAAGAGCTCTAGCAATATGGAAAATTGCACGACTCTTGCATCTTAAAAAATCTGCTGCGTCTGAAAAAACTCGGCTCCATGAATTGAAACTCAAGGGAACTCCCCAAGCCAAGTCTGCGACCAAATCAAAAGCAACAGCTAGAGCAAAACTGAAATTTCTGCGTTTGTTTCTCAGAAAGATTCATGGGCTGAAGATCAAAAAAACTAAACCTATCCAAGAACCTGAAATAGAAACACCCAAACATGAATCGAAAGTTCCATCTTTTCCTGTCATGCATCCTCAGAAGTGCAAACCCACAGGAATTAAAAAACAAACCCCACAACCCATTCCTAGTGCCCAATCAAAAGCAAAGCCTAAAGCACAATCGCAAGCTTCAGATGAGTCTAAAAAGAAATCTACAAAGGCAAAAGGCTTACTCCAATCAGAATCTGAGCTAAAAGTGACTAGAGAGCACGAATCGCATAAAAGGAAAAAACCAAAAAGGGGATCCAAAAAGTCCAGAAGCCCCGAAATATCCACGAGTACCAAACGATCCAAAAGTACCAAACGATCCAGAAGTACCAAAAGGCCCAAAAGCAGAGGCAAACCCAGAAAGCAATCTCCAACACCTGCCCCTGCCCCCCACTTGACAATGGCACCGGACACTCTCAAGAAAGTGTGCATTGGTGGAAAAATCCTGTATATGACTGCTCAGCAAATCCAGAAAGTTCTCGAGAAATTGAAACACTTAAAGCAGATGCATGACAAGACCAACAGAATAGCTTCCCCACGTCACAAGGTCACCTCTCCCCATGGCAAGATTGCCTCTGCACACGGCAAGAATGCCTCTCCACGTGAAAGAAAGACCTCTCCACAGCATGACAGAAAGGCCTCTCCACGGCGTGACAGAAAGGCCTCTCCCCGTGGCAGAATTGCCTCTCCACGTCACAAAATAGTCTCTCCACGAGGCAGAACACCTGCCAGGTTCGCGTCTCCAAGTGCCAGGATCAGATCTCCACATGTCAGGATCGCTTCTCCACACGCCAGGATCAGATCTCCACATGTCAGGACCGCTTCTCCACGTGTCAGGATCATTTCTCCACGTGTCAGGATCATTTCTCCACGTGTCAGGATCACATCTCCACATGCCAGGATCGCTTCTCCACACGCCAGGATCAGATCTCCACATGTCAGGATCGCTTCTCCAGGCGCCAGGATCGTTTCTCCAGGTGTCAGGATCATTTCTCCACGCTCCAGGACCACATCTCCACGTGTCAGGATCATTTCTCCACGTACCAGGATCCCATCTCCACATGTCAGGATCGTTTCTCCACGTGCCAGGGTTGCCACCCCAAGGAGCAGATTTGCCTTGCTTCTTGACAGAATTTACTCTGCATGTGCCGAGCCAGGGATTTATAATGGGCCCAAGGTTGCCTTAGAAACGAGGAAAACAACAGTTCCTGCCCCATACAATTTGCCTAGAATGCCTAGACCTCCAGAAGGTACAAGTCCCAGACGAACCCGGAAAGCTACTTCACGTGTACCAGCCAAGAGCACACGCCAAACGATGAGTGTGTCTACAATAAAGGGTGCTTCCTGGAAGGATAAGTCAAATGAGTCGAGCAAGGCTTCATCCAGGATGCCCTCACTCTCCAAGGTATCTCAAGCTCTACTCCGTGAAGGTGAAAAAGCAAGTAAGTAGGAAGCATTTCTTTGTCACTCCAATGCTGTGAAATCTGTCCCTTATTACCAAAGCAAATCAATCAGACAAAGCACCTTGTTTTCTGTGTGTAAATTAGACCCAAAAATAATAGGCAGTATTGAGTGTAGACATCTCATCCAGTAGTTTTCACTTTCATTAAATCCATTCATGACATCATCTCCAACAGTGGGATAGGATAAAAAATGACTAATTACTTACTCCAGGCATGCATGCACTTTCCAACTAGTAGATCCAGATGTGTAAATAGGAATGGAGTCCACATAATTATGTAACAGGATCACATAATCCATCTTTAATCTGCCACACTGCTGGCATGATACCACCCTCTATGCACGAAATGGCTAATCAAAATGAATAAATTCCCAAAATCAGGTAGGATAAGTTGCAAGTGTCTTTACGTTAACGAGGGTGATATGTCCCGGTAAATCAAAGCATGATTTTCCTTGATGTACTTTTCCCATATACACATCAGGGAAAAGTATTGTACGAATGACACACTGCAACACATGAAACTGCAATGAGGGATCGAGTGTATGGGTTAAGCCATGAGCAAAAGGTAGGCACATAATAATGAATAGCAACCTGGCAACATGAGTAAGAAACAATTATATGATGCTTTAATTATTATGGAATGGCATAGATAGTGCTGATCAGGGTGCTTATAGCAAGACGGACAATGGTTGCAGCAACAAGTGAATAACACTAACATTAGAATGGCAAAGATCACTTTCAACAACGTAATTGATGTCAGTTCCCCTCTCAGCTCATGGGGAAAAGTCATGGATTGATTTTTAGTTTTTCAGAACCAACCCCATTCATTTCAATTACCCTTCTTAAATTAAACAATTTTTTAGAATCTAATCTTACTAGTGCAGTGTGAAGTTACAATGTTTTTATTAACTACTTTTCTGCACAGCACGGGATTCAAGAAAGCACATGACTCGCCAACATGACCTGTCAGCCTCCTACATGAAGCAGGGACCCCCTCCCAACCTATTGAAAGGACCACCTCCCAGCCTACCTCGAGGGCCTCCTCCACTCAGGACGGCATATACCAGCAAGCATGACAACATCAGTGCCAAGCTGACACAGGCAGAAAAAATGAGCTTGTTGGTCAGTGGTGGCTCCCCATACTATCAGTCGAAGGGCATGAAGGTGCAAGAGGAGGTCACATCTAGCAATAATCTGCCAGGGCAGCGGTATGTTGAATGGCACTGTAATTGGAGTAATTCCTACCATCAAATTTTCATATAGAATGTCATGTTTTTCATGACTTACATTAATGTGAAACAAAAATCACTTACACTGCATGAATAGTAATGTTCCACATGCAAACCAATGGGGTTGACTTACAATCATGTTCGGGCACTGATCATCTGAATGGCGAACCCTGGCTGTGCTATTTTTTAACCAAATGGAAATAAACTTCACTCAAGCAACACTGAGCACATAGCATTGTGTAGCATTCAGGTAAAGTAAGGTTGAGGAAGCCAAGAACTATCCAAAGGCAATACTTTTCTACTTTCCATTATTTCTCGGATGCACGGGAAAAGGAGCATAAGATTTTTTTTTTTTTTTTTACTTATGCACTTTTTCCCGCTCATCCGAGATTTATGCTTCATAATTTTCGTAATTTTCATGAGGATTCAGGCAGATGAGTTAAGGAAATTAAGGAAACAGTATCACCAAAATTGAGCAGCTGTGATTGGTCCAGACCTCATACATCTGCAACATATTACTCACCCACTTTCCTGCAGGATGAGCCACGAGTGGGTGCGGCCCCCAACACCCCAGCCAATGAAGAAATCCACCTTGTGCCCAGCAGTTCTTCGCCAACAACATATGGAAGTCATTTCTAAGGAAGCTGTCCTCATTCATGCAACCCGCAGTCGCAACCTGCCTCGACAACCCAAGCCCGTACTGTGTCCCCCTGGAGGAAGCCTCCGTGACAGGGCTAAATTCGGGCCCCCAGCATGGCGCCAGTGCCTCTGCAAATCAAATGCTGTTCCCGAAGTGACAGACGTGGAGCTGGATGACTTTCTGCATCAAGCCCCCCGTGGAGTCCCCGTCCTGGTGCATGTGGTGGACTCCCAACTGGGAGGGTCAAAAATGACTCCTGAGATTTTACGGTTGTACAGGATAATCCGGGATGCTGGTCCTGACCCAGATAAGCCATGCTTTGGCAACACTAGTGACTCCTGCTTCATCCTTCAGTATGACATGGCCACAGCTGATGCAGTAATTAATCACCAAGCAGGGTGCTTGTTGAAGCGTAGGAACAATGTCCAGCCTGACACTTTCTTGGTGAGTTCAGGGAGTGTAATGGGATGCACCACCTCTGGTCTCTCCCTTTACATATTTTATTTCTTAATTTTATTTACCCCGTTGAGAGAGGACAGCGCTCTTTTAGGGGGGTGGAACACCACCATTTTTCAATCAATTTTCTGTATATTATTTTCGAACTCCATGCAGGGAAGAAAGGACAGGAGGTAGGGATGGGGATTTTTGGAGAGGAGACACAGGTCCTGGTGCATTGTCTGAAACTGGGTCTTGTGCAGTCTCCCTGGAGGTTAGGTTGCCAGAAGCCTCCAAGGAGCGGGGCAGAGACCCTCCCAGGCGGGGATTGAACCCGGGACCTTCCACTCAGCAAGGCGAGTCGTTACCAACTCGGCCACCCCCTACCCCTCCTTTTAATATTTATAGATCTTATAGAGGTTTCAAGTGATTTTTCTTGCTTCTTGGCAGCACATGCTACAAGGCAGGGTTAACCTCATGATTCCCACACACATATTACAAACATATCAGGATTAAATTCACATTTCCTATTTGAAGGTTCTAACAAGCTCACTCGATAGTGAGGTCATGTGCTAGAAGATATCAGGACATTCTGCTTATATACCCTTCGTACTTTCAAGTCTCCTTAAGCCTCAAAAAGACCATCAAATGTAAGGCAATGAAACTGACATCTTTCTGGATCTGTTAATGGGCGCATGTTTTTTTATGCACTGACTCGAAAAATGATGTGCATATCTGCATCTCCTTGTATGCAATTATTTTACACTTTAATCAAGGTGTAAGTGACAGGGTCATAAATATTAATGTCCTGCCCCATCTAAATGGCAAGTTTTTAATAATAATAAAAAACAAAAAATTTAATGAACATGCCAGTTTACTCTACAAATTCCTGTCCCTTTCTTTCCGTTTCTCAGTAACTTATTTTCATAATGACAATCAGCACTAGTGCAATCACTAGTATCAAAGAAATTCAGGGCACTAGCAGAAATCACAATTTGGCAATAAACTAATAAAGTTTAATTGAATACAGTAAAACTTCTATAAGTCAAACTTCCCTAAGTCGAAGTTCTCTATAAGTCAATGAAAATGATGAGTTTGGTTGGTCACAATGTAAAAGAATAGGAAATAAACTTCCCCAACTCGAAGTAGTTCTCCATAACTCGAAGCGCAGGCAAGGCCTTACGATGGGATATCAATGCATTTTCAGTCTCCCTAAGTCGAAGTTCATGTTGCAAGTCCGGAAAATTTTCTCATTTCCCAGCTGAAGGGTCGAGAGTAGGCCACATGTACAGAAAGGCTCAATTTCCTGATCTCCATCTACCAGACATACAGAAAGAAGTGTTTGACTTCATTGTGACAATTGAATCCTTGAATCTAAGAGTAGGCAAATGTCCATAACGGAGCTTTTTGTTTACAGCAAAACAATGAGGAACATTGTGAGATAGTGACAGTTGTTTTTAAGTTTTGAACACCTTTCGTTGCTGGATATAAAGGTAGGCTCCTTATAGTGTCATGAGCTTTAAAAAATCCAAACTTCCCTAACTCGAATCTTCTACAACTCAGTTTTTTTTCCGGTCCCATGGAGATTCGACTTATAGAAGTTTTACTGTACATGTAAAATTGCTCTTGCACCTAAATTAGAAAATACCCAGGCAGGTATCCATTACAATTCCCCTCTCCAAAAATTATTTCTATCGTTTCCCCCCATCTGGTTTGGTTTCCCTAGACTTCAATGCCAAAAGAGTTTTGCCATTACCACTCAGTGCAAGCTCAAACAGTAACTGTTCCAATTAGGCCCAACATTTCACATCTGATTTGAACAGTCAAGTCCCTAAAATTATAACATAAACTACCGTCATACTGCAACATGCAATAAAAGTTTCTTAATAGGATACAAACATACATACTACCTTTCTTGGAACCTACAGAAAATTACACCAGGTCGATTAAAACAATTATTCTATCAATGTTGGGTGAGTAAACATTGTGCTCAGATATTGCCCTGATCTTTCCAGATATATGAGAATGGTCAGCTGCTTTTCTGTGACCAGGTATTTGATGGGTTCCATCTGGATCTGCAACATCTGTGCAGCCAGCTGCACCGATGCCATGTCATGGCCGAATCCAACGTTCACATCCCTATGGACTTCAAATATGAGTAAGTTGATGTCTCCCTTAACTAGTTGAAGACTTTTGAGTTTGTCCAAAATTGCATGCAATGAAATTAATACACGCTCACATTGGTAACATTTAATGAAACATGTGGTTTTGGTCCACTGATTCCAGAATTACACACAGATTCTCACATTAAATTTTTGGGTTAGAGTGTGACAGTGTACCAAAGCATTCGTTAAAGCACCATAATTACCTTCTTATAGTTAAGCAAGAGTTCATCAACATTTAAGAGCTCAAAAGTGTCTATTAACATAGTTGCACATGAAATTTTATCATCCTTGTGCAAAAAGAGCTGTCCCTGAAGGTCACGAATGAATGAGACATGTACTGTTTCAGTTGAATGCCCTGCTCTTGTGCCTTTAAATTCTGGTACTGATGTGTATGCATATATGCTTCAAAGTTGCACCCTGAAGATGCCTTGTTACCTTTCAAAAGTGACTATAATTGCAACAGGTCACATCTCACAACATCACTTCCAACTTTTCTCCTTTTCACCTCCATTTGTTCCATGCTGGCTCAAAGTATATCACACCAGTAGAACAACCGCACTCAAAATTTTTGTCATGTGGGGCAGTTTTCCTCATCATCTGAGTCGGAATCCTCCTTCTCTGTCGACTGGATTCTCTACACAAAAATTACACTGTTAAGAATCATGTGCAAATCTTTAAAAATATGTCACAGAAACACTAACCACTCGGAGAAGGTCAATTAGCCTGGCAGGATCACCTCCTGAGCACACATCCAGCACATCAGTGGGAACCTGGTAGTATCGGTATGGGCTGGGTTGCACCCCAAGGTCAGTGGTCACATACCTGAAAGCAACATCTCGATTTGGCTTGCTCTCTGAAGCAATCTGGTAAAGTTCCTCCCAGGAGAAGAGGATTGAATCAGTGGTTGCACCAAAAGGATTGAAGTCAACCAGCTTCACCACATCCTTCTCTGAACGCACCACGTCAAATACATCTGGGGGACCAAAGGAGATAGTGTATATTTGCAGTAGTGCAGATGAGCATGCATCATGAGCAAAAGTTAAGCACAATATTGCCCTGAAAAACTTCCCGCTACACCCCTTGAGCAGCATTCGTGCCTCAAAATCCTGGCACAGAAAGTTGTATATTTTTGTTCTTCACTCAGCCAATCAACAAAAAGGACAGAAGTGTGTGTGTGTGTTTTTTTTAACCCCGTGATAAGGCTGAGCCTTTTTAGGGGGGTGGAATACCACCATTTGTGCAAGGAGTCAAGGATGTAGGGTAGGGATAGGGATTTTTGGGGAGGGGACACTTGTGCAGGTGCCTTGTCCTATGGCTTTTGGGCCATGTGCAGTCCCCCAGGAGGTTAGGTTGCCAGACACCTCCTTGGTGCAGGTCAGAGACCCTCCCGACGCAGGTGAAAGGAAAGTTCCCCAGGCGGGGATCGAACCTGGGGCCTTTCACTCAGCAAGCCGAGACATTACCATCTCGGCCATCTACCTCCCCAAAAAGGACTAATGTATTTGTGACAAATTCAAACATTTAAAAATATACACCGTCACACATCAAGGTATCCTATGCGAAAACTGCAATCCAGGTCATGGTCATATATCAC
>KZ538410.1:33891-61999 GCA_000934665.2 Catajapyx aquilonaris
GGGGGGGGGGCTTGTTTTTGACGAAGTACAGTATTGCATAGTGTAATATTTAAATTAAATCTTGAGTGTGTGTTTTGAGGTGGACAGGGGTGGGGTGTGGGACGGGTTGTTTTTAGGTTTATTCTCATGAGTTTTATTAGTTCATATGTTGGGTTAGCTTGCGTCTCCCTTCATTGCTGACTACCCCTCATAGGGAAATGTCATGATGTTGTTGTTGTTGTTGTTGTTGTTGATGCTTTGAATAATCTGTGCATTTCAAATACTATAAATATAATACTTTCTTGCAGATACCACGAGGTAAAAGCTCCATCAAAGGTTCCAGCAATCAAACTGCTGGAACCACGTGCCACCTTTCGTAATGACGACGTGAGCCCAAGTGAAAAAAAAAGAACAGGTGGTGTCAGGAGGTCTCCCAGGCCATAAACAAGGTGCATAAAAAAAACTTCCTGAGTAAACTCACAATTTCGAAGAGGGAAGTATCCTCGAATCTTCTCCTTGTAAAAACTCTGTATATCACGAATGATGTCCTTGGATTCTTGCTTTATATGTGCATAGCAGTTAATTCCATCTCTTTGGCTGGCACCTGGAACAAAGAAAAAAAGTGTAATGTAAATATAAGCGTCAAATATACATCTTTATTTTTACACTCACCAATGATGTTTGAATCATACACAAAGCATCGAAACTCTGTGCTTGGGTTCACATCTCGCCATTGCCTCAATACAAGGGTATATTTCACTTCACATGGTGTTGAGGCATCATTGCAGTCCTGTGAAGAAATATAAGTCACTTTTCACAACAGATATTACTTGAAAATTCAGGGGTAACTAATATGAATTCTTTACTGTAGATGAATTTTTTACGAGCACAACTGAGTGCACACCCACACTCGAGCAAGTCCATTGTTCTGACAACAGGAAGAGTGGGTGGTTCCAGAGGTGTGTTCGACAGATTTCTTTGACTAACTTAGTAAGCTAAACGTCACAGTCATGTTACGCTGGGTTGACTGTAATATGGCCCCGATAAAAATTTGCCGCTCTAGGCAGTTGCCTACTTTGCCTATTGGAAAATATGGCCCTGCATACACCATGTACAGTAGTAGTACATTAAACACCTCTGATTAGCTCATTTTTACCATGTCTAAGACCATCTTCCAATTATCCGTGTTTTCTGATTATCTGGCGACACCTGTACATACATCAGCCTGGATAACAATCGGGAGTACAGTGCTGGACATTAATTCCATCATACTGCTAGCAACATTTTCCGATGTGGCAGACGTGCAAATCGAAGTGATGGAGTATGAGCCATGCGAGTAAGAAATGGTAGCCCTTGGGTGACGTCACAGGCTGGAGACAAGCCTTTTCTCCATTGCCCCCCAGCCTGTGACGTCACTCAAGGCCTACCTCTTCTTACTCGCACGACTCACACTCTATCACTTCGATTTGTACTTCTGCCGCATCAGAAAATGTTTCAAGCAGTATGACGCAATAAATATCCAACATTGTACAATGTATACCCAATATTATAAAATTTCTTACCTTGAAAGGTTGTGTTAAGTCATGCGTCACAAAATCTGAGCTTTTGAGCAGCAGGTAGATGTCTGAAGGTGTGGTGCACTTCAGTGAGTTGTTGAGACCAATCCAAGATGCATCCTATGGGAACATCAATATTATTACAATATTATACCAAGTATTATGAACTTATTTGTATTTGATTTCCATTCATTTTTGTTGCATTACCTTCGGTGCACTCCAGTTGAGTTTGACAAACACTGCTCCTCCTAATTCTGCTATAGCACCTTTCACAGCTTTGTCAAATTCAGGAAAAGAAGGTCCCTGGAAAAACAAGTGGAAATAAATACAGTAGAATCCCGATTAGTATCCGACTGTCCCACTCCGGCAATAAAGCTGTTTTCTGTAAGGTTCTACATATTTGTTTGTTTTGCCTTAAATTGTAAATACAGTGCAGTAGAGTGTGTGTAAAAGAAAAATACTTCAATATTTCTTAGAAAACCATAATATGGTCCGCTATTTAATGTTTTTTGTTGTGTTTTATTAAAGTTTTTTTTACTCCTCAGATTATCCGACCTTTTTGGTTATCCGACGATGCCTGTCCCGTGGGATAATCAGGGTTCTACTGTATCGCATTTAAATGACTCCTCCTCCATCTTTATGATCAATTGAAAGTATTACACCTGCAGCAATAATTCCTCAAGTCTTTCAACTCCTAGCCAATTAGAATATAATAATAATAATAATTAATAATAATAATAATAATAATAATAATAATAATAATAATAATAATAATAATAATAATAATAATGGATACCCCGTGATAGGCCCCTTGGGCCTCTTAGGGGATCATCTTTTGAATAACCGACTTTAATCATTTGCCTGTAATGTGATGGATTTTGATAGTGGGAGGAAATGGGAGAACCCCGAGAAAACCCACGCGAACACGGAGAGAACCCATCGAAACTCTATCCACATGAGTATCCTCCGTCCGACCCGGGGATCGAACTCTGGACCTTAGAGGTGGAAGGCTGCGGCGCTAACCCCTCGGCCACCGTGTCGCCCTCCCTAGCCAATTAGAACATGATGCTAATTATCATTACTAGAACATAAGTGCTAGACATGCAGTTAAGCATCTACATACCCCTATATGAAAATTCACACACATAACCATTGTCTTCTTCGAGGAAGCATGGTTAACATTCACCTTATTCAACCCTGCACATGAAAAATGTGGCGTAAAAATATATTGCCATAAATTATTATCAGTGGCAGCTCCCTGAAATATGAACATGCAAGCAAATTTCAGACCTGAAGTGTGGGTGTAGAACTCGCAGCTGCCTCCCAGTCAACTTCACCCTCCTCGTCCGAATCCACCTCCTCGCAGTTGTCATGGTGGAGAGGCGTGGACCCCTCTGGCAGAACTAACCCGCCATCTGCAAGAAGGTACTGCACCACCTCATCAGGCAAGGGAAGGACCTTGCTCTTGAAG
This sequence comes from Catajapyx aquilonaris, assembly GCA_000934665.2. NCBI lineage: Eukaryota > Metazoa > Arthropoda > Diplura > Dicellurata > Japygidae > Catajapyx > Catajapyx aquilonaris. Next base: position 36,898 of record KZ538410.1, read on the forward strand.
GTACATTTTCTGAAGTGAGGATACCACTTCCCAAAGGCACACTCCATTATGTCTTTGGTTTCCATCTCCGCAGTAACACCTGGAAGGGATGGTGCATTACTAGACTCAAGCAATTAGTTTGTAAGGTTGTCCAGAAACACTCTCTGTCTGGAAGCATGCACTGTGAGGAACTCAGGCCACCATTCCTGGCTAAAAGCATTATTCATATTTTTGCACTTGGAAATTATGTAATACAGTCCTCAACAAAGCTAAAGTGGGCTCTACACAGGCGGTCCAACTCCAACTCCGTGGAGGGTGGGGGGTAAGTTTGTTTACTTAAAAAAAGGTGGAGGTGAAGGTGATGTGTGGGGCAGAGAGTTCGACTAGAAGACCCCACTAGCCAACAGAGAGCCGGGATGAGTCGAACAGTCATTCACACAGTCAATCCGACGTTTGGCCCCGCCAACTCTCCCATCTCCGACCTGCCTACGTGACTTGAGCTGCCCTGCCTGGCTCCGACACGGAATGCCATTTACACAGAAGGTCCGATGGTTGAATCTGGTCAGAGTCAGACCTACTGTGTAGAGCCCACTTCAGGTCCTTTAAGAGTTTAAGTGACGGAATGATATGACGTCGCACAAGCCATGTCTTCTGAGCATGCGCAGTAGTATGCTTGCAGAGCGGTTCGGAGATGTGAGAGGAGCTGGAAGAGCATGGTAGAGGCAGAGCTGGCCATAACATCAGCTCGATCCTTGGTTTAATGGACTTTGGTTGGACTCCGAAAGCGAGTAAAAAATTACTGATTCCAAACATGTCAACAGTTTCGGTATTTCATGATGCACATGGTTGAACAGGACTCACGAGGTTAGCAAAGTAGAATTTCTGCTGTAGCTGCATTCCATTCAACCGTTTCTGGCCTGGCACTGTTTACAACAGTAGATGGCAAGTACCTGTCATTGCCTAACATGCCAAGGCTCAACACTAAGCAGCTCCTGTTGTCTTCCTCGTAAATGAACCCACTTTCTTCATTGCACACAATGGTGCAACACCATTGTAACAGTGAGCTCAACCATCCCAGTTCAGCTGTAAGCCCAACTTCCAATAATTTCCAGTCCCCTGCTGCTGCCTTTTAAGAACTTTCCCACACCCACTGCTGCAGCCACACCTCCGCCTCAAAATGTGATCCATGGAATTGAATAATTAACCAGCACTGCATGAACGCTAGGTCATCACCTTCCGGTCCAACTTCCAACGGTTCCGTGGCCCTCCTGGTCTCCACTGTCTCGCAGCAGCTTTCCCAACCAGCCCGGCAGAATAATGTTCCGGCTCTCAGAAGAACAAGACTGTCAGCTTTCCTCTCTCTCTCTCTCTCTCTCTCTCCCTCCCTACGTGGCGGCCATGTTGGATCAGATCAAGGTCGACTGCGTAACATAGCTGCTGCAACTTATAACTGGTAACGGCGATTGAATGTCGCGGCGATTTGTAGCGTTGAATAGCGTGATAGAGAAGAGCGTCAAATAAATTCGCAGCAACACTTTCACAAGTTTGTCATCATTCCGCATGGCTGAGACTGCAGAGGAGTGAAGCAAGTCATAAGTGGCTACCCTTGAAGCGACAACTCACCGCTCTTTTGTAAACACTGAACGCCCATGCAGTCACTCAGAGAAAGATCGGTCGCTGCCCGCTGGTCCCAGTTCCAGATCAAGACGGGGAGAAAGCCTACCGTAACTGGCATTGCAGGCTCTCAGAGGAGTGTGCTGAAGATGGCAGGTTACATAGCTATTCATTCAGAACAAATGCAATAAACTGTAAATTAAAGTCATGGCCATTTGGATAAAAAATGCAAATTGTAGTATAAAACATTAACATTTATGCACAACACCACAAGAAGAGTCTGCACAGATTTACACTTTTGCTCGTTTTGTGGCAGGCTCTTCCTCATTTTCTGCATCATCTGCTGCATTTTGGAAAATTGGCTTGGGCTGCGTCCTGCAATAATATGCAAATAAGGATCATTATCACTTGCTAATAAATTAACACCAACTTACACACTAAACCCCAGTCATACAAACTAAGAGACCACTTCTGATTACATCTTGTGAATATTGTCCCTTAATTTTGTTCACACAACCAAGCCTAAGCAATGATAATGACTGACAATAGTCTGTAAGTAACAAGCATGTAACACCAATCAGTTTACAAACTTAGATTGCAATGTAAATAAGCTACTCACGTTGCATATGCTGGTGAGACCCAGTATGGATTCTCTGCAGCCTCTTTGGCGTACTTCAAGATGGCCTCTCTTGGGTCTTGGTCATCCTCCACCTTCTTGCTGAGCCCAAGGTTGCGTATCACATACGAAGAAAGGGTTCCTCCTGATGCTGCTACTCTTCCACCTTTGCCTGCAGTAATAGGAAGGTCTGGTCGTCTGCTCTTCACTGGGTCCTGCCTGTCCTTCTCCAGCTGCTTGCGGGTGGACTTGGGTCTCTCTTGGCGAAACATGGGCAATGCATGCGGAGTGATGATATGCTGGGCAGCCATCATCTCCACTTGCTTCACCTTCTTACGAGTCTTCTGCACCACCAGCTTGGCACCACGATGGCTCCGCTCAGGCGAAAAGAGGACCTTTACTGCACCGTTGCCACACCCAGTTATGACCTGGTTCAGCTTTGGATGCCACAGGCACCGAACCACATGCTGGAAAAGTCATACTGTTTAAGTCTCGTGATCAAAAAATTACAATGAAATGTGACGGTACTAGTTGTCTTTTCAGACCCATAACAACTTTAGCTCTGATCCATCACTAGAGCACCTCATGAGCACGAAGGAAAAAGATTGCCATAATTATAACATACCGAATCCACAATATCAACTTCAGATACAGTCTGGAAGGTAGCCCTGTCGAAGAACAGCAGCTTTCCTAGCTTCTCACCCTTGCGGAGTGAGATTCCAGTCAGCACCATCTTGTCATCTGGACTAAATGCGCAGTCAGTCCTGTCAACATAAAAAGAAATTCCTCGGTCAATTAATTCAGCATGCGGTAGTAAAAATTATTCTGTCAATATGAGTGTCACACTCAGGACATAAAAATTGAGGCAAACTTACGTGGGAAATCTGCAAAACAGGTCAGAAGCCACATGCACAGGTGTCTTGGCCCTTCTCACATCCCATAACTTGAGGGTGTCGTCACCTCCTCTGGTAGCAAACTGCATGTTATCATACGCAAATGCCAGGCATGAAGTCTCACACCCAACTTCATGCGCTCCCCTTATGAGTATGCAAGTGTTGACAAACATCTTTCGATGGTCCCACATCTGCACCGACCCATCCTCACATGCGCAAGCAACCAGGTTTCCATCACGACTGTACGAACAAGCTGTAGGAGAAGCCTTTAAACCAGCTGCTGATCTGGGCTTCATGATGGCACGGTGCTTCTTTGGGTCCCGCATGCGCCAGATGCGAGCAGTTCCATCACCAGCACAAGTCATGAATTCTTCTCTGTCACGTGGATGCCAACAACCATCATTTAGTGTGGCAACATGTCCCTTTGTTTGAGCCATATCTGTCAAATACTGGTCACCCTTAACACACTCAAGCACTTCAAACCCATCTCGATCTAGTACTTTGGCCTGTGCATTTCCAGAGATGACCAGAATGGTGTCGCCAGTTGTTGAGTACTGCAGGTGCTTTATGACATGTGATTCACATGGACGGAGTGTGCGGAAACACTGCAATGCCGAGTCCATACCAGCAAAATCCCAAAAGGACACGTCATAGTCGACACCACCAGTTGCAAGACGGGCACCTGAGGGATCTGCTGCAATTGCAGAGACAGTGCGCGTGCCATGCTGTAGTGTGATATCTCCGCCAGACGGTATGGTGGACGTCAGTGGCTCATCCACTTCATCGTCACTGTCATTCTCTTCCTCGTCATCATCCGGTTTCTTTGTCGTCTCAGATCTTGCCTCAGATGGAAGGGGTGGGCCTATAAACTCATCATCTTCCTTCTGACCCGCCTCCTCAGCCGGCACCTTTGGTGCTTTAACCGGTTCTGGCTCATCATCCGAGTCATCCGAATCGCCTTTATTCGACTTGCTCAGTTTCTCCCGACTACGTTCAGCTGCAGTCTTGCGCGCCTGCTCAAACACACTGTCCACATCAAACTGCCGAGCTTTCTTCCCAAACCCGGAGAAACCCATCAACTGGTTCATTTCAGAAGTCTCCGCATCATCCAGATCGGGCTCCACCTCCTGGATCTTCTCGGGCTTGCCTGAAAACCAAGAACACCATGATGCAAATGGAGTATTTTAGAAGTTACAACGCTACGTCAGGGGCTACGTGGTGATTAGATATGTGGGAAGTTGGACACACAATTTTTGATATACCAGAGGCTAGCTGCCGTGTATTAAAGGCGCCTACCTTTCCGTCCGAATGTTCCAAACCCCCCTGAGCCCGAGGGCGGCCCCGCCCCTCCTCCGCCCCCGCCGCCGCCCTTCTTCTGGATGCTGAGCTGCCCCAGGTTGATCCCGATCTTCCCGAAGGCGATCCCCTGCCGGCCTCCCTTGCTCATCGCCCCTCCTTCCCACTCGGAGAAGAACCGTCCGCCCGACATATTCTCACTCTGATCCGCATCAATGGCGGACGCCTACGAAGGCGACATCTACGCCCATCCTTCCTTCCATCACCAAGAAGAGGGAGAAGCAGCGGAGGGGACTGCCGGAGACACACCCGCACCCCCATGCCCATCCTCTGACCATTGCATTCACAGGGAGACGGACTTTCTTTTCTAGAGGGACGATAATGGGGTTCTAGGGCGCAATGGAAGGTATAACTTACATCAAGGATATCAAGCCGGGGATGAAGAACCTCACCGTGTCCTGCATCCTTCTGGATATTGGTGAGATTCCATCGCTGGTTGAATCGCAGTGGGGATCATGACCTTTGTTTTACTTCCAGGGAAGGTGACCAAGACTAAGGATGGGCATGAGGTCAGGTCGTGTCGCATTGCTGACAAGTCCGCCTCCATTAATCTGTCCGTGTGGGACGAACTGGGGCAGTTCATACAGGTACGTTGGATGCTGCGGGGTTGGGAGGGTCGTAGGTCAAGTACATTCGGCATAACGCTCTTGTTATGCTGTGTTCATATCTGAACTTGCGAGCTAGTTCAAGGACCTGGGCATGAGCCAGAAACTTCATGCTTCTAACTTTGTACAACTGAAAACCAGTTACCAGTACCTTGCATCTGGAGTTGGTTCATCTCTGGCTTCATCTCAGGTGGGATTCCTTCAGAGGAATCGCACAGGGGAACTGCAAAACGGCCATTGCAATTCCCTCACATACTCGCACACTGTGTACAAAGGACAAGGGTTAATCAATGTCCATGCAATATAGCTCGAAACAAAGTCAAATACTCGTTGAATTATTGTAATATTTTATAGAAACCCATACTATTGCTACACCCTTAGTGTTAATAATTATGAAGAGTCAAAGTTAGTGACTGGAATTTATGAGCAGGCTGTGGTCGCATAAGATGCCTTTCTCTACCCTGACAGCCTGGTGACATCCTTCGGCTGACCCGAAGCTACGCCTCGGTGTTCAAGTCATGCCTGACACTCTACACGGGCAAAGGCGGGGAGCTTCTCAAAGTGGGCGAGTTCTGCATGGTCTTCAGCGAGATCCCCAACATGAGTGAGCCAAACCCGGAGTATGTGCAGGCACTAGTCTCGCAGAACAACATGCCTGGCAGCGGAGGGAACGGCAGCAACAATGGTGGCGGAGGAGGAGGAGGAGGAGGGATGAAAATTGACCCACCGGACAGCTCGCAGCAGCCACAGCCACAAATGAACTTGCCTCAGAGGAACCACCACAATGGGTCACGGGGAGGAAAGAACAATGGCAACAATGGTTGGGGCAACAGCGGCAACAACGGTGGAAACCAAGGGTCCACCAATCGGGGCGGTGGACGAGGATCGGGGCACAGGCAGTCGGGGACGCGCGCTGGGAAGCGATAGTGCAGCTCGGAATGCGGATTGCATTGTTGACAATACCCTTTTCCTCCAGAATTCCTGCGCAAATTTTTTCGACTTTTGTAATTTACCCACAAACGACAATTTGTAACGACGTTAAACCAAATGTATTAAATCCCCCCCCGCCACCTTTGGGTTTGGTTCCAGAAAAACCCATCGGACCTGCAGGGAGACATTTAAAAACAACCTGCAAGGTGAGTCATTTACTCCGCTTTCAGGATCAGGTGAAGGGCTGTGCAGGGTACAGTGCCAGACATTGGTCCAGTACTGACAGCGACACGAGCCGCAGAAGCGAACATCACCCAAGGCGGTTCGATGTGCTCGTTTGCCGCTGAGGCTCATGTCACTGTCAGTACTCGACCATTAATATCCAGCCCTGTACCTGAAAAGTTTTCCAGGTCAGGTTTCTGCAGCACAAATTCAAATATGTCCAGCATTGTTGGAGGTATGACATTGTTGCTGCGACCGACGGTGGCTGCGATTGTTCTGTTTTTTTAAAGGTGATAGACATGTTATCAGTACGTATATACCACGGTCTATACTTTAAAAATTGAGAGCGTACTGTCATGCAGAAAGAGAACAGTAGGCTTTCCCAGTATTACTTGGGTGCTACACACATTTCTCGCAGAGGTCTTGCTTTGCAGAAAATTCATCACTGCACTTTTCGGCACCCTGTTCAATGGAATGTAGGCAATATGAAGAGGCTTGAAGGTTTCAAAAAATTACAACTCTCTCACTGGCAGTAATATACTGTAATAGGTATGGGGTTGGTCACAAGTACTTCTACAACAACATGCACTTAAAGTGCAACAAACACAAAGTAACGTGAGGGAGGGGGGAAAAAAAACTAGTCACGCCATAATGGCTAGGCTGTGACTAAACTTTTGGAAGATTTGTTTTGTTTTGTGGGAAGGGTTAAAAATAATGGTCGTGCTATTTTGCAAGGAGTACTGGGGAGGTGGAGAGGGGGGTGTGTCTCCCCCCCATCAAAAGTTCAGGTGCTGATGTTGATGGCAGCCAGCACCTGCTTCTCCTGCTGGTTTAGGTGCTGGGCAAATGCGGGAATGTATGGCTGCTGGCTGAACGTCTGCAGAAACTCGGTGAGGTACTGCTGCATGTTGATATGGTAAAGGGGATCTTCCAGGGCGTCAGGGTCATCATCATCATCACCGTCCAAGTCATCAAAACCTGCAGCCCCAAATTCAATTTTACACATTCAAAATTGTTGCTCAAACAATGGGCGCAAAGGTACGAAATCGCATTTTACTGTCATAATGCAAATTTCCTCCTGTGCATACCTCCCTAGCAATCACTCTCTCACAGCTACGTGACCTAATTACATTCCGGACAAACATTTCGACACCCCTGGAGCAGTGTTGCTCAATCTGCGATATCTTGTATATACCAATATGTACCCGTAAGCAAAATATCATCCTTCAGCGAAACCCCAGTCAAGGAATGAAATTTTTGATCAGTTCATGGCCCTCTTATACTGGTCTAGTGCAAATGGGGCTCTCTGGCATGCCTATTGCATGTAAACTATGCTCTCACAGAGTCTACCCCTGTAGCGTAAGCACGTCTGTTATTGATACACAGCAATGTGCTGGTCACAACACTCACCAAGATAGTCATAATCATTCCCTGAAGCATTCCCCTCATTGGCTTCGTCCTCCCAGTCTTCGTCATTTGCATCTCCTGCTCCACCCCTCTCCACATCCCTGACGCCTCCCCTCCCCCCATTTCCTGCCCTGTCCTCTTCTTCCTCGACCTCTTCCTCCTCGGTGGTGGAGCGGGTGATGTTGGCCTCCATGGCATTGGATAGCTCGTTGATCAGAAGCTTGTAGATTTTGACAAGCAAGGGAACTGTTGTCCAGCTCTCCACCTGGCCTTTGGTTTTGGAGCGTGTCTGTACACTGTGATTCGCATCAGGCGTCAGAATCTGGTCACCTTTCACATCCATGTCCTTCAAGCGGGAGTCATTGGAGTTCACACCATGTTGCAAAAGCTTGCCTAGGGCCACTGTGCTGAATAATCAAGGAAGAAAGGCAAGCTGTCAGGGAATTGTTTCTGGTTACGTTGCGAGAACTATCGTGAAGCTGCACTAACCTGACTTTCCTGTCATATACTCCATAAAATAGGTGCTGCTTGGCACACCATTCAGTGAGCACAAAATGGAGTGCACTGAGCCCTGTGGGTCCCGGAACAGTGGAGAGAAAGTTCAGAACAGCGTCCATCTGGGTGTGGACCAGGTGGGCATAGACCATCACCAGGCTCTGGATCACAGAGAGTGTTTCCGCCCCTTGCATCTTGCTGAGGACTGCCCTCAGGAGGAGATCCAGGTGATCACCCAGTCGGTCCCCTGCTCTCCTGATCAGGGCGGTCACCAACCGGCCTACAAAGGCGGCTGTGAACTCTGATGCCATAGGGTTTAGAAGGTGGGCTGTGGCCTGAATGGCGTACCATAGCCCATTGCGGCCCTGGGTGTCTGCATAGCTGCACACATGCTCTGGGACGCATGATATGAAGGATCGCAGGCACTCGCCACCATTCTGAGAAAAAATGTCAAACGTAAATGCTAGGGCTCTGCTAACACCCTGCTTCTTCTAGTGAGGATTAGTGTTATTATTATTAATCCGAGGTTATTAGCTGTTGACAATGGTACTGCTACCTAGCAGAAAGTACTCTTCATCTGCAAGTGAATGCCTCCTCAAAGGAAGGCCCTAATTTAAAAATCTGGCAAATTCTTGCACCATTGACATACCTGCATGGTGGAGTTGTCATCAGATCTTAATACGCACTGAGCAACTGCGGGAAACATATTTCCAGTCACAGCCATGCTGAGTGGAGGGTTGGATGAGCGGACCACAGTGGTCAGCATGTCTAGAGCCACAGCCTGCAAGCCTGAAATATTCAAATTCAGGAACAGCTCTAATATGTGATTGAATGAAGCTCACCAGGTGGGATTTTGTCATTTGAGTCATTGAGGATGCTGGCTATACATGGCATCAACTTCTGGTCTAATGACGCAGTGCAGGCCTCGTTTTGAGCCACCTCCTTAAATATGTCTTGAGCAAGCGAGGTCAACACGGGGTCTGAAAGGATATTAACCTTATGAAACAGTTCGTAGTACCACAATAAGAAGGTAGTCAGTGTAAACAAATCCTGACGAAAATTATTTCTCTTCGAGGATATGTAGCAGAGGTAATATTATTAACTGTCTGCCTCACTGTGTCATGGTTACAAAGCATAAGTGTCAAAACTATCATCTGTCAAGTGTGCGTCTATATCCAGACAGGGATGGACTGACTTTACTACACAACGAAATCATGCTCATGACCACATAAAATAAGTCACTTACCACTATTGTATTTTAGGAAGACAGCTATGGCTAGAGATGTGACTTTGGATTCATAGGTAGCAGTGAATGCCTTGTCCATCTTCAAGAAAAAATATGAAAATTGTGATTCCCAATCTCAATATTCCACTCTGCTGAAACTTACTGAGAGAACTATAACAACGGTCTCCACTACAAGGCACAAGACCTCGGTGGAATACTGGAAGGCCAGGGTGAGCAAAATCTCAATCACAGATGGCAAGAGCGGAACCATTATTGCTGTCCCATTAGCAGCCTTCAAGTGATCACAGAAACCCCAAACCGCTCTAGAAAAACAAAGAAAATTGATTTACAAATGTGCCATTACACAACAGGACACATGAGTATTACAATGCAGTTTTTAATCAATCTATGTGACTTTCTTCTAACTTTTGATATCCAACAGAGTGTCCACAAATGCTCACCTGACAGCCTGAACCCGGACACACGGTGACTGAACTGCCTGCAGCCCACTCACTGTGGCTTGGAGAAAGTGCTGGAGCATCTGCTGGTTCATCACATGTGGAAAACGACTTGCCAGCCACAGGCAACGTCCCAGCAGGAATGGAGAAACTGTACAAAAAATATTTCAAGCATTACACATTACCTTCAAGATCATAAATGCACAGGCAGTACAAGGAGACACCCCTGCATACCAGTAAGATTGAGATCCTGCATGGCAATATTCTGCAGAAAACCAAGCAGGTCAAACTGCACCTTCCCCTCTTTTAGCTGCTCTATGACTAGATCCCTGGCAGATCCCAGTGCAAACATGCAAGCTTCATGGATCTTCCACCACTCGCAGTTTGCCGACATGGTTCGGGCAGCCTCTGCCTCCTGCATGTGGCGAGTCACTGTTTGGCACAGGGCAGTGCAGCTATCCTCACCATACTCTTGGCACAATATCTACGAGTAAAAAAGAAAAGAAAAAATTAAGTACTTGTTAAGGGCAAGTTGTACCACTCATGGTATACAAAAATGGCACATTACTTGTTATCTATTGTTGGCAACAACAAATCTAGGCATGCAAATGCGCCATATTTTATATACTGTACCATGAGTGGTGCAATCAGACCTGATTAGCTGAGCCATTTCCTCCTCCTACGATTCTCTTACCAAAAGGAGATCTTGAGCAGCAATCCTCACTGTGTACGAGATGGACTCATCATCTTCGTCCCCAACAAATTGATCCGGACTAAGTGTCCACACCTTGATCTGCTCTTCAGTAACTTGCATGTACAGGATCAGGTAGTACATGAGATCACCCATCCCCTGTTTCACAGTCTTACTAAACTTTGGTGTCTCCACAAGAGTGTCCACAAAGTCAAATATGCTGAATACCAGACTCTCAAATCCAAGAACCTCACCTATTAAGCGTAAAAGAGATTAAGGAAAATGTGCCATAATTCACTGCATTATGTGGAATCTTACTACAGATGCAACCTAAAATAGTGCTTAACAATACCTACCATCTGAGTCAACAGCCTGGTCTACTTCCTCCACGTTGTTCACTACAGTCTTGACGTAAATCTGAGCACTCTGAGTCAGTGTCTGCCACACAGATGGAAGGATCTGGGGAAGCCACTGAGACATCTGCCTTGGCACATTCTTAATCAACACAGTCAGGGCTGAAAAAACATCACATATTAGCCACACACCTATGGCAATTTCATCGAGTCACTAAAAGTAACTTGAAATCATCCTGGGGGGCATGGTCTAGTGGCTATGCTGTTGGCCAGCCAACTGGGAGGTCCGGGGTTCAAATCACATCCCCATCACCTTCGCTTTGTCGGGTCTTTTTCCGCTTTTCACCCGACATGTCTGGGCAGACTTGCACTCCCTTCTCTTCCCAGGGCCAAGAGAAAAGGTCTGGTACTTAAGAGGGTCAGAAATGACTACTTGAGCTCCCTCTCTTGGGAACCACCCCTTCCCCCCCTACGAGGGTCCCTGGCCCTATCACGGGGTATTAAAAATAAACAAACAAAACAAACAAACTTGAAATAATCCTGTTCATCTCAACAAACTTAAAATACAAATGCAGCAGAGAATTTAACAAGATTCTGCGCCACTATGTAGCACCAAATACCTTACTTCACCTACTTCATCACTGGCTACCCAATCACAAACAATGATACAAACTAAATGCACTGAACTCACCCTTGATGATTTCCAGTTTCAATCCTGAATCACTGGTCATCCCGTTAGGCACTTGCAGCCCCTGAACCAAAGCTTCTGTGAAGGAAGGAAGTATGGGCCCCAGCAAGGTTCTGGTGATGCCCTTGTTCAACTGGTTCATGGCACAGATCATGTTGCTCACTGTGCAAAAGATCTCCACCGCTCTTCCTCTAGTACGGATTGAGTATTTCTGCATGCATGAAAGAACAACGGTTAGTTTACGCAAAATAATTACAATCAATATTTACAACTCCCTTATCCACCAGATGCCCCTAACCATTATTAAAACACTGCCAGCAGCAAAAATTGAAGTTCAAAAAGTCATATTATATGACTTGCCAATATCGTTCCAAATCAATAGGAAGCTCATCCTATTCTATATTGATTCATTTAGATCGAAACTGCATACTGTGTTCAACAAGTTCTTAGACCCAAATTATTAAAAACTTTTACTATAAAGTAACCAAAATGTGGCTGAGAATAAAAAACTAGCATGAGGAATGTAGTTTGCATTAGTCCCCAATTGATTACATGAACCAAGTGCACGCAATGTTAATTATCCATCCACACTGCACATCGTGGACTTCATGGCATTATGGCATCTGTCCAGCAGCAATCAATCAAGCAACTCCATCCTCACGCATTCGTCAGTTCACAATCTTCTTAATTGATTATGCAATAAAATTATCATCATAATATTTTACAGTGATAAGGGGGGCCTTTGAGGTAAGTTTATTTTCTAATCAACACCTGAGAAAATTCCTGGAATAATCTTGGAATGCCATCCCACTCCCCTGCCCTAATAAATTATAGAAAAATTAATACCGTCAAATCACGATAACTGGAACCACCGTGGGACCGAGAAAAAAATTTGTCTTGGCGAAAATTCCATTTATAGGATATGGTTGGGAAAACAACTTCCGCATACATTAAACACCTGCAGTATGCCGTGTGTCACTGTATCTGTATAGTGTACTGTATTGTTTATTGCTTTTATAGTGCTGAAACCCGTTTTTTGGGGTTACAACAGCACTGTGCAGTACGGTACAGTAGTTTACATGTCACCACCACAGAGGAATGCATGAGTCACTACCTACAGGAAAGGGAGCTTAAAACACGTGGATTTCAGAGGGATTTGTGCATTCCTTCGCAGCTTATTGAGAATTAACCAACTGGGGTGGAAATCTCCAATAATTAATCTTACAACATGTTCGCCCAACTTTGAAATTCCCCGGTGTTGACAAAATTCGACTTATTAATAGTGAAAGTGCCGCGGAGTTCACAAGATATATTTGACATATCGAGAAAATCGAGTTATACCAATTCAAGTTATCGGAATTCAATGTGCATTACAGAATCCGCCACATCCTAGATTTTCTTCGACTTATCGAGAATTTTGAGTTAGCGGTATTCGAGTTATCGGGACTTGACTGTATAAAAGTATTATCCTAAACACAGCCATCCAACCAAAATTTGACATCCACCTTTGGAGGCAATCCATAACATTACACAAGATTGTTAATATTCCACAAACTACCCTTAAAAATTTTAGTGTCCTCTCACCTCCTGTTCCAGAAATATTCTATACATTTCTGGCATCATGACAGGTGCGACTTGTGGAATCTGCTGGTCAGAGAGATCCCTGGAAAACTCGGTCATGGCACGCATGGCCCCATGAACGGCATGGTCATTCCCACTGGTGAGGCATCGCATCAGCAGGTTAAATAGCTCGGGCCACTCTTCAGGCCAGTCCCAGTGGGCAATGGCAGAGATGGCGTAGGCCACAGAGGAGCGGACCTTGCTGATTGGCTCCTTCAGACCCACTGGAAGCATGACCCTAATAGCAGCCTTGGCCTGCTCAGTTGCCTCAGGAGGATTGAATTTGTCAGAGTGCTGCGACCAATGGGCCTCCACATACTGCTTCAGAAGGACTGACGCCAGCTGGCGGATCGGAAGGACCCCATTTGGGTCGAGGGTCAGCTCTGCTAGGTGGACCCCAAATTCTGGAAGAAAATGGCAAATCAGTACAAGACTGGAATAATAAAATATCACAAAACGCACACATTCTATGTCAGGCAAGCACAACATCCATAACACCCAAACATGCGACAAAATGTGCTAATAATATTCAGTTAATTCCACAAGATATTTAAAAACTATTTAAAAACTTTTTAAAAACTTTTTAAAACCTCTGCATGGCCTGGCCAGTCACCAGAGGATTAATTTCATTGGTCAAGTGAGATGGCCAGATGTACGAGGGGTGTTCATAAAGTTCATAACTTTGGGTTGAAGGAAGAGAAACAGTTCAAATTGCACACATATAGTAGTCCTTCTCTCCATTCGAATCCTCCAGGGCCACACATTTTCCCAGTGATGTTCGACCTGTCGGACACCATCATTGAAGAAGTCAATACTTTATGCTTGGAAAAAGTTTTCAACCTCTGTTTCCCATGGTGGGGGGTGCTTGTGTTTCTCCCATGACCCCAAAGACCTGCCCGTCTTGGGAGACCCTGTCAGTAGACGAACCTACCACTGGCATAGCTCTTCGACGTCATGTACAACAGATATTGAAAACTGCTTTCAACCACAACTGTCGACTTCTACAATGACGGTGTCCAACAGGTTGTGCATCGTCGTGCATTGCAGGGAAAAGTATGGGGCTTTGCAGGGTTCATAATTATATAGAGAAGGACGTATGCAATTTGAACCGTTTCTCTCTTTTCCTTCAACCCACAGTTAGGAACTTTATAAACCCCCCTTCCCTCCCCCCCCCCTCCCCAAATGTGCCGGGTCATCACTGGGGATTGATGCCATGATAAAGTGAATTAATTAATGTTCATGTTTGACTGGGTGATTGTTTCCAAGTTCCAAGAAACACTGACATCCCAACTCTTTCATACCAGCCACCTGAAACAAAGTGTACGTAGCCACAGATATCACCCATTGCTCCGCGGGTACGACCCATGCATACCTTCCCATCATTCAAGTCCCCGCAGACTGTCAACCCATCTTTCTTCCATCTACTCGACTCACCTTCCGTGACCTCAAGTGCCTTCAGCTTCTCCTCCGAGGCCGTCCTGAGGGCCTGCTCCGGAGAGAGGATGCATGTGAGGGTCTGGAAGAGCTCCTCCTTCAGGCAGTAGCTCAGGTCGCTCCCACTCCTGGTCATGTTTTCTGCAAGTGAAAAAAGGAGGCAACATGAGTGTCTCCAAAAAGGCGTGCATTGTGGCAACCTCACCTCTTATTATGTCACAACCGCAGGAATCCCCAGTTTACAGTGCGGCGCCTCTATTTTTATTGCGCGTCGTGGCGGTGCTGGCCCTGGCTGGGACGACGACTTCTCCCCCCCTCCTCCTTCTAGAGGCGGTCGGGCATCCTCCCCGATCCGGTCTCTCAGCTTCTGGCGTGACAACCGGAACGTTCCATTTCTACTCACCCGACACACGACCACCACACCGACGGACCCTGCTGCAACTACTGGCCCGAGAGAGAGAGAGGGGGGGAAAGGAACCCCCCAAAAAAAGAACGACGAGACGAAAAGAGGCTGCACGACCACCACCGAAGCTCGCACTTCCAGCGACGCCCGCAGGAGACATCGCGGCGCTTTTACCCGAGATTTTACCATTCAACTGCAATAGCCTAAACGCATGCGCAGTTGCTACAAATCCGGACTTTGCTCCACAATACGCATGCGCACTCTGATTCATACTATTACGTGTTGATTCTGTAAACGCGGCCATTTTGGCTCCCATTTCGCAGGGTGACACATCAATTATAACGAGATCAATTAGCTTTAAAATCGAATTAACTGTGCACATAATTAGTACCAGGTAATTAACAAAACTAAGGCTGTAAAGTGGTGGGGTAGTGTAAAATACCTGGCACCAGTGCCGGATAGCCAGCTCACTCCAGCCGGCTTGTAGGTGGTGTAGGCAGGGCTTGTGGTCGCTTCAGCATCTCTTCACCAGCTCTTTCTCGGCCTTTGGGAGGTAGCGAGCGACAAGCAGAGAGGACAGGGACTGAATAATGGCAGGACAGAGGTGGTGGTGCCTGGCGCTGGTGCTGGGTTTGGCATGTGGGGCGTGGGGGGCCAACGTGGACACTGTCAGCAAGGACCTGGTGCTGAAGAGCGTGGAGAGAAGCGTGGACATCAGCACCCAGCTGGTCAAGGTCAGCCAGAAGGTCACGCTGGACAACAAAGGGAAGGAGCCCATCAACGTCTTCCTCTACACCATGGACCCGGCGGAGAAGAAGAACCTCGCCTTCATCGGTGCACAGGTGAAGTCGCACTGTTAACGCGTTCTCAAGGGTAGAGACATTAACAGCGGTTTTCCCACAGCTTGCTGATTCAGAGAAGTCGACACTGGAGGTGGCAGAGACCAAAGTGGCAGAGCGCAAGAAGGAGCCCTTCTGGCGCGTAACGTTGCCTCAGGCGCTGGGAGCAGGGCAGACCATTGTGGTTGAGGTGGAACTGGTGCTGATTCATGCTCTTCAGCCCCATCCGGCCCAGATCACCCAGAAGGAGAAGCAGCTGGTCATCTACAAGGGATCCCACTATTTCTACACCCCGTACCGCGTGGAGACACAGACTACCAAGGTGGTGGTCGCAGGGCCAACCGAGAGTTACTCCAAACTGAAGCCGGTGCAGCAGACAGAAAATGTCGTCACTTATGGACCGTACAAAGGGATTGAACCCTTCACCTCAGTATGTTGCTCTCCAAGCGGCATGAAGCGTATGGTACAATTTTTTTACATGTCGCATTTTCCCCCAGGACCCAATGACAATCCATTATGAGAACAACAGCCCTTTCCTGACTGTGAGGAAGTTGGAGAGGATCATTGAGGTGTCACACTGGGGCAACATTGCAGTGGAGGAGAGCATTGAGCTGCATCACACTGGAGCCATCCTCAAGGGTCCCTTCTCCAGATACGAGTACCAGCGGGAGTCCAACTCAGGGGTGTCAAGCATCCGATCCTTCAAGGTAACCACTGGAAATGTCTGCTAAGAGAGCACCATTTGCTGAGCATTGTGATCTGTTATTCTCCAGACGGTGCTGCCGGCAGCAGCAAAGGACGTGTACTACCGTGACGAGATTGGCAACATCTCAACGTCGCACATGAAGGTGATGGAAGATGCGGTGGAGCTGGACCTTCGACCCCGCTTCCCCCTGTTTGGGGGCTGGCAGACCCATTACATCTTGGGCTACAACGTGCCTAGCTATGAGTACCTTTTCAGCGAGGGAGAGGATTTCATCCTGAAAATGCGCTTCTTGGACCATGTCTACGATGAAATGGTGGTTGACGAGGCTGTAGTCAAGGTTGTCCTGCCTGAGGGGGCCAACAACATCGAGCTGTTTCCACCCTATGTCATGAAGCGCTTGCCCGACTCCCTCCACTACACCTACCTGGACACCACAGGAAGGCCAACAATCACACTCAAGAAGACCAACCTGGTGGAAAATCACATACAAGATCTCAGGCTGAAGTACCACTTCCCAAGGATACTTATGCTGCAGGTATGGCTTCTGATTGACGAATGGTGTGGTGCATTGTAATGGGATTTTTGCAGGAACCCCTACTGGTTGTGGCTGCCTTCTACTTGCTGTTCCTGCTGGTGATTGTGTATGTGCGCCTGGACTTCTCCATTGCGAAGGACGATCAGGATGAGAGTCGTATGCGCACCTCAAGTGTGTGCGAGAAGGTTCTGTCCCATCAGGACAGGAGGGCCAATGCCTACCAGCGATATGAGGACCAGCTGACCAAGCTTAAGGCCGTCAAGGACACAACTGCTTTCCAGGCCGCCCTCAAGAGCGTCAATGGGGAGCACAAGAGTGCCACTCAAGCAGTGGGTGAGCTGCTTGCAAAGCTCAAGACAGATGCACCAGATTTTGGAGAGAAGGTGCAGGAGCTGCAGAAGCTGGACAGGCAAGTGGAAATTTGGGTCCTCCACATTGAAGTTGCATGTTATGGTATTTTAGTTATTGACAACTTTGGAATGTAGAAATCAAATGACAGAGGTTCAGTGTCTATTACTATCAGCCAGTGCAGGAAGTTGCCCAAATTCCACTGTGTATCTACATTCTAGAGTACAAGATGAAATTTAAATTGCAGGACACTGTGGGACCTGTACAACCTGCATGGTCAACTGACAGAGAAGCTCGTTGCCGGAAAGATAGGCAAGCAGCAGTTCCTGGAGCAAGAAGGGCAGACCAACAAGAAGAAGGAGGAGTGCGCCGAGAAGATCAATGCCATCACCAAGTCCCTGTGATTGTCCAGACTGCGCTGGACCATTCAACTGAAGAAAAGGCATTTTTACGGCTCAGGCGCTACCTGTTTTGCACACCTTTTACTTTTCACGACCATCTATGACGGACGTTGAGTGAGCACACTTGCATTCCCAGTTTTTTCATGTCCTGTTTTGTGTGCCACCATTATTTGTGACTACATGCACAGTTTGAGTGTTGGTTGGTATGGTGCGATTAATAAAAAGAGTAAGTGATACAGTTACTCGTCTTGCCTTTTTTTACAAGTTTGTGACATGGCCTTTTATGCAGGGGAATTACTTCATGAGAAACAAGAACACTAAATAGGAATAATTTATTAGGGTTCCCTCCGGAGGGCAGCCGTGTACTGAAATAGCTTCTCTCCGGGGAGAAACCAATCAAAGATAAGGGTTACTGGATGGTTTCTCTCTGGGGAGGAGCACATCCGGTAAATGGGTTCCCACCGGAGGGAAGTCGTGTACTGAAATGGCTTCTCTCCGGGGAGAAACCCACTTACCGGATAGGCTCCTCCCCGGAGAGACGCCATTCCGGTAAACTGGTTTCCCTCCGGAGGGAAACCAATCCACCAAAAAAGGCTTCTCTCCGGAGGGAGGCCCATTTACCGGAATGGGGTCTCCCCGGGGAGAAACCATTCCGGCAAATGGGTTTCTCCCCGGAGAGAAGCCTCTTTGGTGGACTGGTTTCCCTCCGGAGGGAAGCCAATCCACCATAGAGGTTGCCAAAATGGCTTCTCTCCGGGGAGAAACCCATTTACCGGAATGGCGTCTCTCCGGAGGGAAGCCCTCTCCATAGGAGAGGAGCCATTTCAGTAAATGGGTCCTCTCCGGAGGGAAGCAGTTTAGTTTTTAATTTTTTGCAGCGTTTTGAAGAGGAATTGTTTAGCTGTAAATGGTAGGAATGCACATCACGACGGTGGGGATCTGTGTTCAAAATTTGGAAGCTCTACCTACATCAGAACTTGAGTTAAAACGAATTTTAAAAAACGTAACAACAAGATGTTGGATAAATTCATTGTTGAAATCTATGCTGTGGTCTTACTTAGTGGCTCCCGCCCCTAAAATATAATAATTTTTGACGGGGCCCCAGAGACTGCTGGAGGGGAGATATTGATTCCCAAGTTTATGCTCAGGGCTGTACATTGCTCACCTGTAAATGGCTGCAGGGTTGAGTTGGATCTGCACAAATAATGCATAATCAAACACCCTTTCACCATGAAAAATGCACCTTTGCAGTGAATGTATGTGTTACTTGTAAGTAATACCATTTTCAGTCATACCTAATGTCAGACGCAGAGGCTGAATCACAAAACATTGAGAGGCAGGTGCAGCACAGGAGCACAAATGCAGCTGCTATGTATCAGGATGTGCTGACCAGTTTGGTATCCAATCTCTAATCAACTAGCAAAATCGTTGCAATGTGATCAACCGAGGCTGTAAGAAAATGGGCAGGAAGATAGCACAGAGAGTGTGATCCAGTGCGATGAAAATGAAATGTCGGGAAGCTTGTCAAAAAAAGGGGTTTACTGAACCATACCTCTTATAAGTATCTTACATTGTTTCAAGTTCCTAAAAGTTTGACAGTTTACAAAAATGTACAAAATAACAACCCAGAAGTTGGGATGGGAACAGAAGGTTTTTCAAAAAGAGAAAAAAAAAATGTTCCGGTTGCCAACTTTAGGAAATGAAACCTTGACAAGGACACGGTTTGAAACAAAACTGGCAAAACATGGGACATTTTTTTCACATGTTTGGCATATGTGCAAATGCAAAATGGGGAGGAAGGGTGGGGGGGCGATATGATTCAAAAAATAACAGAAAGTTTTAAATTGCCATACACGTTTTGGGGATCAGCTTTGTCAAGGGGGGAGGTGTCAAACATGGCAATAAAAAAGGATGCATCACCTAGACTTATGTACATACATGTACAATACTTTTTTTTTTGACACATGTGGGGGAGGAGGGCGTAAGTTCAGATCCCAAAGTCTACAGCACTACACAGTCACTGTAATAATGCTGTGGGGAAAAGGACAAAAAAAAAGCCTCTTGAGTAATACTACATAACCACATTAGCATTATTTACCACAAAAGTGTGACACTGTATATTTCTTCATTTGGCCAGACTCACTCTCTTGATTATTTATTAAATCAGTAACGTACTGTATGCTATGTCATTTATTATCCCCTCTTTTTTTGTCTTTTTTTTCTCTTTTTATATGGTCAAATCTGCATATGACACACAAGTATTTAGGTTTCTTATAATAATTATTTTCTCATCTTCAAGTCTACTACACGCTAGCAAAAAGTTTGTTGCTGACAGACATGCGTTAACCAGTTACACTGTTTAATTAGCGTGGCAATCAAAAACCCAAGTCAATGTAAAGAAATGAAACTGGGATTAGACTCTTGAAAATCATCTTCATAAATAACAGAACACACCGATGGTAATGGCAGTGAAACTGTGACTAGCTAACCTGATGTAATGTATGCTTCATGACGATAAAAATGAAGAAAAGGTGTACATGTGCAAGCATGTGTGTGTGTGTGTGTGTTGAGTGTAGAACCGAAGGGGGAGGGGGCTTGCATTTTTTTCTTTTCTTTCATAAATTTACATGAACACAATCATGGACTCTCTACAAGCCGCACGAGTTCATTCTTATTGCACCAAAAATCCTGTACGTGCTACACTTCCCCACCAAATCTGAGTACAGAGGGAAAGATTTTTTTTTAAAAAAAAAGCTTCCCAACCTACACAGGTCACTATAATATTTACAAAGTCTGGCAAAAAACTTTCAACTCGCACGAGTATTATGCTGTGGGGAACACACAGGTGCAAAAAATATATATTGCCTTATGTAATGCAAACAAAAGATTGCCACTCATTCAATCCACACCCAAAAAAAGGGAGAACCAAAAATTATTCCCCGCCTCTCTTTTTAAGCGTCGTGTACACGTGTGGGAGCTAACGTGCGTGTCTTTCGTGTCTTGCACAAAAATACTTTTACGTCCAGCAATGTGGAAGCAAAAATTCTTTTTTTGGGGGGGAGATTTGGGAAATGGGGGTACCAGGGCCTGGAAAGTAGGGGGAGAGCGGTGGCATTCCTCACACATGTATATCAATATATATTTATATATGTATATGTATTTATACTCATGGTAATGGAGGGCCAAATAAGGGAGTGGGAAAAGTTGGGGCAGGTGATGACGTTGGGGAGAAGAAGGGGCCGAAACATGCTATTCGTCGTGGCCGTCCAAATATCTACAACATGACCCCACATTGTACATGTATGGAACCCAACAGTTTGGATGGGAAGTATGGGATGGGAAGAAGGGGAAGGGTGTCAAAACAAAAAACAAGGGAAACAGTATTGCCTTTTGTACTTAGAACGATTCCTACTCCATTAGAAACGATGACACAGGAGAAAAACACACCACTAAGTTACTTTGAGATCACCTTGAAAATATGGCGAGATTACATTTTTGGGGGGGGGGGAAACGGTTGGGGATGATGGAGAGGACAGGGAGGTGACCACGAAGGAATATCCCAAACGAAAAAACAGCTCTCTTTACACAAAAATATGGTGGTCAACCCGAACTGAAAATACACTGCACATCACGCGTCCTGATCTGCGCTTTCACCTCCGCTTCACCACTTTTGGTGTTGCCTGTGACGCGGATGGTGCTCTTTTTCTCGACGCACCGGCCCCCGTCCCAGCCCCGACAGCTTTCACCTCAGAGGCCTCTCTCTTGGTCTTCTTGGGTTCAGGTGCCCCGTTGCAGCAAGTACAGTCCTTCCTTATGTGCCCCCGCAGAGAGGAGCGTCTTGGAGCCTTGTCTTCATGGTGGTGATGATGGTGGTGGTCGTGATGCTGTTGGTGGTCTTTGGTTCTAGCCCGAGCTCGCAACAAGGGTACATGCCCATTGTCCGACGAGTGGACCGACACAGGTGTTTCGCTCCGAGCAGGCTCTTCACTGGCATCACTTTCAGTGGCTGTCTCGGGTGGCTCAGGTGGTGCTGGTTCATCATCCCCATTCTTAGCCACCTTTTCAGGGCTGAAATCACCTCGAAGCAGCCTCTCAAGGGTGCTGGGAGGCTTTTTCTTTTTTACTTCATCATCAGAGTCTGACTCCGTCTTAGTCTCCTCCTTAGGCTTTGGTGGTGAAGGTGGGGGCGATGGGGCTTCGTCAAACACATCGTATGTGCGTCCGTACCGCTTTCCATAGGTGTTAACAAATCGTTGTGATGCTGTTGTAAGTGGTGGTGATGGTGGTGGTGCTGAGCCAGCTGGTAATGGCAAGTCAATTTCAATTGACGAGAGCGATTCACTAGGTGATTGAGCCACTCGAGGAGACTCTTCTTCAATGTCAGGTGCTGGTGACCCAGATGAGTTGGACCCAGGTTTGGTTGCAGTTGCAGCAAGTGGCGAGGACACCCGCCTAACACCACAGTTGCTGTTGCGACGATGCGGTTTTGCAGCCTCTCCAGCTTTCCTGTACTCCATGATACCATGATGGTTCCACACCGGTACCCACTTCTTTCCCTCACTCCGGTTGAACATGAACTTCCGCGACTTCTCTGCACCCCCACTGCTGTCTGGAGAACTCCCAGCAAAACTGGCCGGTGATTCTGGCTTGACAGCACCAGTGGCAGGTGAGTCCGGTTGTGAAGTTGAGGTCCCTGGAGTAGCAGGTGGGTCTGGCAGCATCTGGTCAAGCCCAAGAGCTGGGTTGGCATCCAGAAACAGTTCAGCCTCAGGGAAAAGATCACTGGTGTTTAGTTTGACCAACTCATCCACTCCCAGGTCTTCGCACTCATCAGCCAGACTCTTTTGCATGGACGACCCACTGCTCATCTCATCACCCAACTCCGACTGAGGGGTAGAATCCATCTTGCGGGAGGCCCCAGTGCTGCCACCAGATGCACCCCGGCGGCGTCCTAATTCCTTTGACTGACCAAAGTAGGATCTGAGGAGAAGTACTCATTAGATGGGCATATAAGTAAATCAGACAACACACAACTCAATAATGCCCTGAGAAGTACTTTCAGTTTATACTGATCAAAGTCAGTCCACAAATTTTCATACCTATCATAATGACAATTCAAAAAAAAAATTGGCTGTAGGCTTAGCTTATGTAAGTAAGCAAGCAAGCAAGCAAGCAAGCAAGCTTAATCCCAATGAGCACGTTCTGGGCGACTACTCAACTGAAGCTTGACTTTGTGGTGTACATAATACACTTTGGCAATAATAATTTAACATCTGCGATATAAGGATTAGACAGACTCGGCTAGTATGCAATTAGACACAAAGGAGCCTCCCTAGCCGATAAACATGAACTGTTTTATCTGGATCAATCGCTACTATGAGCAAAACCAAACAAGAACCACCACCTGATTGTTATAACACTATGTCCCCGAAACGAAGAAACTGGACCGCTGCTTTTAAAAAAGAATATATTTTGAATAGGAAATGGGTGGTCCACGTTAATAAATAAAGTGCGAGATTTTATCTGAGGAACTTTTTTCACATTAAATAAGTATCTTTTCCTCATTGAGTGAAAAAATGTTAATACAAAAAGCATGTGGTATAGGTTGAAAGGTACGAGAAAATTTCATAATGAACAACGTTCATCCTCGTTCTAGCGAACTTTGCAACCTTCGCACCAGATGTGAGATTTCTTGCAATGTAGATTATTTTTTATCAGTAAACCAATGAGATGAATCGGATAATTTAGTGCAAAATAGGTCTGGCTGAGGTAGGAAGGATTGAGGTCTAGATAATAGTTGTTGCTGGTTGAGGACTCAAGGTCAGCTTAATCCCGTTGTATTGCATTATCATTAAAGGATTTAGATCAGCAATGGCATAGAAATATTGTGTGTTTGTCCAATAGTGCCATGAAATTCCCATCCTAGTCAAGATGTGCTTATGCACCTGTCCTATGTCATAGCTTATAAATCCATAATCAACAAAAATGGTTCCAATTCAGCATTTGCAACTCTCGAGTCAGACTGAAAGTGCAAGATTCCATTACAAAGCCACTCGCATATAAGTTTACAAACATAATCACATCTCAAACAAAAGCAGCAACCACTGCATTGTGTTAATATAAACTGACACTTGTGCCAATCAACTGCATAAACCAAAACCATCAACACTATCAAACCTAGATGAAAAGCCAAGAGCTACAACCACCTTATCTAAAAGCATCTCACTCCAGATCACCCACCACAATAACCCACGGAAATGTGAGACTTGCAGACACAGAGAATTTTATTACGTTACGACTTCCAATTTGTTTACGCTCACCTACAAAAGCAAAAGGACTATGGGGACACCACCAGTGAGAAGGCCTATCTGACCTTCAAATAAGGTACGATTTTTTTTACCTGATGTAAATCATCACGTACTCGCAAAAATGAAAGACTTTAACTCAACACTGAAAACAGGGACATTTCTTGTTAATAACCCAATGACCATATTAGTGACATCAAGAGTTGACTAGGTTGCAAGGTTCAGGGTGACAAACAATAAAACCAGCCACCAGTTGCCCAAAACGTGCTGTGACACACAAGCATGGTACTATGATGTGAGTTGAGGATGGGTGGCTTCTGGAAATACAGGTCCTGATCCACCCCTGTCTAGAGCTGCCATAAGTGGTGTTATAAGACTGCGTGTCCGACAAACGTTTACTCAACTCGCAGGCTGGAATAGTTCCATCTTTTGAAAGCTCTCAAGGGTATAAATTCGGGGGGATTACCTGCACTTCATTTCAAGAAACTAGGCACAATTTTACTACCTGAAATAATCAAAAATAATTCCATGCATCTTACAAGGGAACAACCAAGGTCGGTCGCCTCCGATTTGGTTGAAACTGGCTTGAGGGGTCACTCATGTGCGATAGACACAGTGGTGAAAGTCCTAGATCAGGGCTACTCAACTGGCAGACCACGACGCAATTTTGTCCGGACCGCGACAATATACAGGACAGTTTGAAATAGCATGATAAATTACTAATTCATGATTTTTTTGGAAAAAAGGCTACCAATTTCATCAAATACACACCTATTCAAATCTCACACATTCACCTAAATTCGTGTGACCTTGAACCCCCCCAAAAATTTCGCCTGCGGCTGGCTTGTTCCATGCCCTTTACGGCTTGTTCACCTTGCGCTTATGAAATGGGCCCCCCTCCGAAATTCTTCTGCCTACGTGCCTGTACAGGACATCATAAAAGACGAAAATGTCTTAATATGCCATGTCTTGATAAATC
>KZ538410.1:62018-78485 GCA_000934665.2 Catajapyx aquilonaris
GGGGGGGGTCCGGACCTTCAATGGCCCAGGAAAGGTAAATACTGGACCTTGTCATAAACTAGTTAAATACCCGTCCTAGACAAGGTCTGGTCCTAGATGCCACTGTCCAGCTGCTTCCGAAATATGAGACACCAAAAAAAATATATATAATAATAATAATAATAATAATAATAATAATAATAATAATAAAAAAACGAATTTTGGCCGCGCGTACAGGTGTTGGGCAGGAAGGGACATGTGCAAGGCCTGGAAAGGCCCCTATACGCGTGGCCAAATTGGGATGTTTCTGTCGCTCATATCTCGGAAACTGATGGACAGTGGCATCTAGGACTTTCACCACTGTGTCTATCGCTCATGAGTGACCCTTCAAGAGAGTTTCAACCAAATTGGAGGCGACCGACCTTGGTCGTTCCCTTGTTAGTACTACAATGTTCATGTCTTTGGAATGTATAAAATCTTGACTAGTTAGTTTGACGAGTATCAGGCGGAATGAAAATACTTTGCCCATGGCATACTAACAGAGTGGAAGCAAGGGCACTGCAAAAACCTGTCACAAGCGTCTACTAGCACTCCAAGCAGAAAGTGGGTCTAATTCAGACGGCTGAGAACAATTGCTGTAATGCTTGTAATAGTTTTACATGCTCACGAGCATAGCAACAAATGGTAATGCAGGTTTCCTGCAATCATCATCCAAGTCTCCCTGGTACATTTACACCCACCCTGTACTACCATCATGAATGGCCATAGCCCATAGCAGAAGAATTTCAGTAAGCTAATTATAAAACAAGTCCTCAAAACACACCTGAAAATTATATTGCGGCCTTCTAACGCAATAATGTGCCATCAAGAAACGGCAACAAATTAAATTTAAATATTTCAGGACACTTGGGAAAAACAAGGACAGCAAATATAAGGAATGGAAAAAAAAGAGAATTGGAAACAAAAAGCCAAATACCGTGTTAGAGGTAAGCAAAATTTTACTTTCCACACCCAGGCAATTTTTTTTATAAAAGGTGAGAAATGTCATACAAAAAGGAAGCAGATAAAAAAAAAACATTCTGCATAATAAACTGAACAAAAAAGCCATACAGGGCTGCTATCCAAACTCATTCCAAATAAACCAAATGTTGTTCATTTCCATATAATTCTTGCTTACAACGTCTTTTAGTTACGAGAGCTTCTGCTGGGTGTGAAGCACGGATAACAAACTTGCAGCTCAAGCATTGTGCAATTATCGTGACGGCTTAGTGGTGTTCTCAAACGGATGCCCATATGCTGTAAAAACTTCAGAGGGGATTCTGAATCTTGCAACACGGGTTCCCCCCTCTGGAGGAGTATAGCGTACAAACCTGACCACTGAGCCCGAGGCAGGAGGAGGTGCAGCTGTCTTCAGGGTGGACTGCACTGCTGACATTGCCTGCATGGACACCAGGGTTTGCACAGCAGATGCGTCCAGGTTTACCTTCTGCACACGAGGTATGACTTGAGTCATCAAGCCTGTCTCCGACTTCCCCTCCTGGGCAGCACTAACTGCAGTGGTCACTGCTGGGGCAGGCACCTGTACCTGTGGTACTGTGACCCTGGGTGATGCTTCAGCCATGACGGGTTTGAATGCCGGGTTGATGTGCACCCTTTTGACAACAGGCACTCCGGCTGGCCAACCTTCCTTGGGTGATTCGTAAAACTCCTTCTTTTCTTTCTGTGCCTCTTCTGGCTCCTGTTTTACATCACTGAATCTGAATGATTGCTCTTTAGCCTCCTGCAGTGACCCCTCTTTCAGTGTTTCCAAACCCGACTCAGTCTGTGCCAGTAGTTTGGACATGCTGTTATCATTGGCATCACCCCCAAAGTCGCTAAACTTGCTGGAGTCCGACGTCTCTTCAGGAAGAGATAAAACAGGGTACTCTGGCTGAGTCGAGTCAAGTGCATTTGGAGTGCCAACGGGAGTGTGGTTATATGTCTCGGTTGTTGCAGGTTGCTCACTAGTTGGTGTTGTAACTGTGTCACCTCTTGCTGGAAAGCTCGAGTCTGGACGGTCACTGCTATCCTGCTCACTTGCCAGCAGGTTGACAATGCTGCTTGTTATGTGGTCCTGGATGGTCATCCCTGGTGTCGTAGTGGTTGTAGCAACAGATCCTGTCTCTTGCACCACAGTAGCCCGTAGTGGTGCCAGAACCACCGAGTCCACCCCATCTGCAGATGCCACGGCTGATGTGGCAACTGGTGCCTGTATCTGCATCCCAGGTTGCAACACCATGGTTGGCTGCGTCATGATCGCACCAATCTTCTGCTGGAATTGTGCAGAAGTGCCTATTCCAGTTGTTTGTATAGGTATCCGTACTATCCCAGCCTGACGAACCATCACAGTTCCAGGGACAAGTCCTCCAGCATTGACAGTTACTGGCTTGATCCCACCAGACATTGTGGCCAGGACTGACCCAGATGTGACTGCCACACTGCGTACCTGGATGAGCCTCTGGCAGCCTTTGGCATTGACTACCAGTGACTGGCGGCCCTGTAGTGTCTGGGCCAGGTTGGAGTTGACAGGAAGCAGTACCTGGCGTAGTAGGGGAACATTGGTGCCAGCAACCATTACTGGCTTGGCTAAGGCGACTGTTGTGG
The DNA here is from genome assembly GCA_000934665.2 of Catajapyx aquilonaris. Taxonomy (NCBI): domain Eukaryota; kingdom Metazoa; phylum Arthropoda; class Diplura; order Dicellurata; family Japygidae; genus Catajapyx; species Catajapyx aquilonaris. Next base: position 64,641 of record KZ538410.1, read on the forward strand.
CAGAGGGACCAGCACTGGTTGACGCAACTGGCTCAGCACTTGATGCGGGCTGCTCAGGGGATTGCATTGAGTCATCCACACTTGACAACATCCGGGTGCCTCCACTGCTGGTATGCAGCAAATCCAATGAACCACCAGTGCTGTCCTCACTAGCTGTTGTCCCACGCGATTCATCAACATCATCCATTGTGGCAGCTGGACCAGAATGATGTTGTCCCAACAATTTCACTTTCGGTTGGGATGGCTTTTTCCTCTTGGTGTTTTGGCTTGGGTTGGCTGGTGGATTGGAGCGCCGGCGAGGAGCTGGCTTGTTGTTTAGGTCCGGACTGTTCCTCAGCTGCTCCTTGTATTCGTCAAGAATCGCTTGTATGCGCTGAACTGTGCCCTCGTCTTCTTGTGGTTTTTGTGGCGGTTTTGGTATTACTGCTGCCTTGGCCTGCGATGTAGATGCTGGTGTTGATGTGGTAGAAGCTGCCTTTGACTTTGACTTTGAAGTGGTAGCAGTACCAGCCGCTTTGGCTGGTCTCGGTGGTGTCTTTGGGGAAGGTTGGTTTGAAGGGCCTGGCGTAACTGATGGGGATGGGGTTGAGCTGTGCGATGTTATGCTCAGTGCTGGTGATGAAGCTATTGGAGGTGGGTAACTTGTCATTACCACAACTGGTGGTGCTGTGCTGGGTCTCTGCAGTGCAATGGTAACTGCAGTGGCCGTGGTCACAGCTGGTTGTGCCACTGTTGCAGGCTGTATTCTGAAGCTGACCTCTGGGCCAAACACCTGCCCTGTAGTTGTGAACCTCCTTGCTGGTGCATGTCCCAGCACCAGTGTTTGCGTTTGGGCCAGTTGCTGTGGCTGTTGTACAACTGCTGTTGGTGTTGGTGTTGCTGTGTTACCACGTTCCTTCATCTGTGAGGTGCTTGTCACTCTTTCCAGGACGGACTCAAACTCCCTCAGCTGCTCCAGTGTAGTTGAACTCACAGTCTGGGCTGGGAGTAAATTGCCAGCTGCATTTGCTTGTTGGGTTGCCAGCACTGGTGCTGCTGTATCGGACCTAGGTGTTGAAGGTCGCAGTATGCTTTCAGCTGAAGCTGGCCTAGCAACTGGCTGTCGCTGTGGCTGCTGTTGTATAACCATCTGGTGAACACCTTGGGTAACCACAGGCTTCACGTCTTGGCGCTTTGCTACTTCAGCACGGCTGGACTTCATCAGCCTCTCTAGTAGGATGCTCCCAGTGGTGGCTTCTGCAGCTGGCAATGGCTGGGGTGTTGGTGCTGCCCCATTGCTACTGCTGCTGCTGCTACTGCTACTGCTACTGCTGCTACTGCTCCCATCAGAGGGCAATCGGGGAGATTCACTGACAAGAGCTGACTGAAGTATACTCTGCAGCTTCATCCCCAGTCCTTCATCCTTAACTTCCGTCGACGGTGGAGCTGCTACCGGCGGCGGCACCGTCGCCACTGTCGCCGCCGATGTGGCCCCCCCCTGCATCTTGGAGAATGGAACATTTGTGTTGCTCACTATGACACTGGACTGTGCTGCGGTATGGGGCCTGGCAGCAGCAGCAGCAGTAGCTCTGGCCTTTGTCACTGTCGCTGAAGGAGTTGCTGCTCTTTTCGCAGGAGTGGCCTTTGTTGTTCCCATCTGTATTGGTGCTTTCCCAAAAGCCTGTTGAAACTTGGGCAAAGATGCTGGACGAGTTACCTGACCCCTGGCAATGGCCAGTGCCACTTGCTGCTGGTATTGCAACTGCTGCTGCTGCTGAGGCTGCTGTTGAACTTGTACTTGCTGCTGTTGCATGTGTACAAGAGTTTGCACTTTCTTCACACCCTGGTTCAGCAAATGGTAGTTACCATCAGCTGCCAGAGCAACGGCCTGCTGCTGTTGTTGTGGCTGTTGCACAGCTGGTGTGACTTGCCTTGCTGGAACTACTTGCAATGGCTGTTGTGTTGCACTGGCAACAGTTGCAACCCTAAGTTGTGCTGCCACAGCTGGAGCCTTCAGCTGATTTACAGCGTCTGTATACTTCTGATACATCTCACTCCCCACCGGCACTTTCATAGTCGCCAGATAAGTACGCCCACCATGCTTGTAGAAATACCTTATTTCTGACATGAGTGTACCTGACGGACTAGAAGTGGTGCCTTTGTTTGGACCAGCACCACCAGTCTGGTCATCAATTGATGCTGGTATAAGCGTTCCTGATGGGGCATTTTGCATGGCACTCAGGAGGTTCAAGTTTACCCCACGGACAACTGGAAATCGATTCACTGGCTGTGTCACAGGTTGTGGTGGAGTTGTTGTTGTCAGTTGTGGATCAGCCATGGCTACTGGTGGCTGACCTACTTGTGCTGCTGTTGTGGTGATGACACCAGTGGCCATTGCTGTCTGCGTCTCTTGTGACACCAGGCTGTAACCACTGGTACCTGGTGTTAGCTGCACCACCAATTGCTGTTGTGGTTGTGCCACAGTAGGTTGTTGACTTGGCATTGGCTCTGTCGTAAGCACTCTGGGTTGGGCCACTTGCATCTCCCTCTCTGCTGTAGATGGGGTCGTCAGTGGCACAGAGTCGCCAGATGCCACTGCTGCTGCAGCTGTAAGCAGGTTGGCAATATTTGCAAGTTGAGACTGTTGAGCCTGCTGGTGTTGAGGTTGAGGCTGCGGTGGCTGTGGCTGCTCTGTTGACTCATTAGAAGGCGGCTTTGGCATGCTGGTGGTGGTCTGCATATCAGCGTTGTTGTTGTTGCTGCTGCTGCTACTGTTGTTGTTGTTGTTCCCAGTGCCAACCGCATGTGATGGCAGCATTATCTGCACAGTGGTGTGTGTCGGTGGTGGCCTTACCATGTCGAGTGATTTTAAACCTGGGACAGACTCAGCCAGATCTCGGCAAATCCCACTTTCAAGCACTGCTTTGGCCAGGAGGTCACACTTCTTTCTCTCTGCACTGCTTTGCCGTTGGCAGTGAAGTGCATGGTTGAGGGCTTGATGGCTGATGTGGTTCTTTGGTGTCAATGATCCATTGTGGTGGTTGTGAATGGGGTTATGGAGAGGGAGATTATTCATGGCATGGTTGTTCATATGATGATTGTGAATGGGGTGGTTGTGATTACTGTTGACATGGGGTGGTGGCCTAAGCAGCTTCTCAGGACTGAGATCAGTGCGAGTCAGCACAATCTTGGGATTTATGTTCAGAGTGCTGATCATTGGAGCATACTCAGGTGTGCCATCCAATGATGGAGGTGCAACTGGAGGTGTCAATCGGGGATAAGTGTGTGGCAAGGAGGAGGTAGCTGGTAGCCCAGGCATTTTCCGAAACATTTTCAATGTCTTGAGGCGCTCTGGGTCGCTATGAATCATATGGATTGGTGGTGGTGGTGAAGCTTCCACAGCAGCAGGAGGTGTCTCGGGGGGCTTCCTGTCTGCATTACTGCTTGCCACGGAGCTGTGGTAGAAGGCAGCAGCCGAGGCAGAATTGACCAGCTGTTTGATTCGGCTAGGCTTCCTGCCAGCCCCGCTGCCGCGGCCTCGCTTCACACCACCCTTTGCCTTGGACAGCCTCCTCGCCTGCTCCTCAACACCTTCCTGTACCAAAGATGGGAAAGTGGACATGTTACATAGTGCTTGCACATGATAATTCATACAGCAATGGGTAAATTTCAGCTGGAATAATTTTGAGAAATAAAAGGTAATACAGTGGAGCATCGATTATCAGAACAGAGGCTGCCAAGGGGGTGTTCAGATAACTGATTGTTCGGATAACCGATCATTTACAGAAAAAAATTGTACCGGTGTCATAGGAGCAATATGAAACTAAGAAACAGTGATATTAACCACAAAACTGCATATTTTCTGTCACAGGCACGTCTTAAAATACGGTACGTATACCTTACTGTCCTTACATGAAGTACCGGTAGTCCTACAGTTGGGGGGGGGGGGGGGGGGNNNGGGGGGGTTGGGGGTTTTTTTTTGGAGGTTTTTGGTTGTTTTTTTGGTTTTTTGCCAACCCGAAAACGTTCGGTTGATCGGTGTTCGGATAATCGACGCTCCACTGTATGCCACTTCAACCTACGATTCGCAGGGAATAATCCCAGTTCCTCCAAAAAATCGCTGTTTGCAAGTCACTGCTTACAAAGCAGCAGCTACGTGCTTCCTTAAAATTTTGCTGCCGATCATTTAAGATGTTACTGCCTCGTTTGTTCTGCAAGTTTACACTGCAAGACAATCATATGAAAAATAAAAGTTGATCATACCCTAATCCGGAGCAGGTCGATGTCCAGGTCGTTGGGGTCGTGCATAACTTCCCCAAGCAACATGTCTGAATCAGGCATGTACCTCCCTCGTCGATCTGAATCTGAATCCGAGCTCTTCATCAAGGGTTTCATAGAGGAAGAGTCAGAGTCAGTGGTTTCATCCAAGCTCCTCCCTCTCCCGCCTCCTCCTGTCCTTGCCCGTCCCCCACCACCAGCTCCTTTCCTCCCCCTCCCACCCCGTCGATTCCTTGCTCCGCTACTGCTGCCCCCACTTTCGTAATCGTCATCTGATTCGCTACTCTCCACATAGTGTTCGTAACCCTTCTCAATCCCTGTCTCCTCACTGGTAGCAGGCCAGTCCTTGAACTGGTCATAGTCGATACTGAGGAACTTGAGCTCCTTGTGCCCATTGCGCATCTCCTCCCCTCCCACCAGGTACTGTTCGCACAGGGTCTGCAGTTCCCCCCAATCAAGCACCCAGCTCAGTTCTTGCCACCGGGGGCTGGACAGGATGATAGCGAGGTCGTCACATAACTGCTGAGGGACTCCCAGTCTCTCTGCATCCAGAACTTGGTTGGGTGCTGACAAGACATCATAGTTCAGGCTCTCAGTCACATGGTCACCCTTGAATGAGATCAAGGCATCCAGGGTGCGCTCCTTCCTCTCTGGAAGTGACGGCGGAGGAGGGGGTGTAGGTGGTATTAGACGTGGCGGAACAGGTGCAGGAGAACTTGCAGGCGCAGGAGAACTTCCTTCTGCAGTGTTTGGAGTAGCAATGGCACCAGACATGACATGGCTAATGAGTGTGCCGACTTCACCTGGGGTAAAGCCATTCTTGGTGACCTCCCCATTCTTCGGAAGCTCGGCTGATTTGTCACTTGTGGAGTCCACATTCCCACCACTTGTTGAATCAGGCTGCCTTGTATCAACATCTAGGGCAGAATAATGCAATAAGACTTAGCAAGGTCATTCAGGCATGATACAAAATAAAACCCTCAGGCTCATACTGAATCAGTTTTCAGTGGGCACACAACAATTATTGAGCAACCACCCATATTAACGTCTTTGTCCTATAATACCCCTTAATGTCTTAGAATGGCTCCATGCACAACTACGTGATTGTCACATGCCTTTACATGATTATAACAAGTACCTGGACACAATGTTCTAAATGCACAATGGTTACTTCCAGATATTGTCCACTTACTGGAGCAATGTAAATTACTGATAAAAGTAACATTATAACAGTATTCAAAAACTGCCTCTCAAAAATGGCAGTGGCTATCTGAGATAGTTTGGCTGCCAAATTCCACAAAACAAGCTCACCACAAAAACTGACTTACCCATGCTATCAGCTGTTTCATCTGGTGAAGATGGAGATGGAATTGGGGCGCTGTCAGCAATGGTCGAGTCACAGACGACTTCCTCCATTCCAGTCCACTCCTCAAGGCTTCGTTGCTGCCCTGTGTCACAAACTGGAGGTCCCCTGTCCACAGTGCTGCTGTCGGCTGTGCTGTTGACCACATTAGCCTGCACCACCAATTCCTCCTCCCTGTCAGTGCTGGTGGCTGCATCTGATACAGTAACTGCTGCCACCATTGCAGCCAGCTCCCCACCAACGTTCCTTCCCTGCCCTTGTGCAAGATCCTGCAACTTCTCCAACCTCTCTCGCGTTGGGTCCAGAGAGAATGCAGTAAGAACACACTCTCGGCACACCCCAAAGTTGTCCTGAAGATGCTCGCCCAGGCGCATGAACCCTTCTGCCAGTTGGGCCTCCTCTTTCCGCACAGCCATGTTGTCCTTATTCTGCTTCTGCTGCTCCAAGGTGTTTAGATCCGTTGTCAGGCCACGAACGTAAAGCTCAATACATAGGGGCTTCACAAGCTTCTCTGAAAACTGAAAGGCAAAGAGATTTATTAATGTCACCAAGCACAGCACTATTGAGCTCCAGATTTGCCAGAAAATATTCCACATAGCTATCATAACATTACGTACTTCAATGACAAACGCCATGCCCAATAACCTAAACATGGCTCGTGGAAGAATATTTTTCTTTGCATTCATGGAAGCACACACAAGCATGCAATTCATATTACTTTCAGATTTTGTATCAATTAATTCAGTTTAAAAAGGCACACAACAGAGGTGGAATGAGAAAGATTTATGGCCTCACCTTTGCAACCAGAACATCGCAGAACAGGTACAAATGCAGGGAGGACTCAGCAACCTGGGTGAGTTTTCGGATCATGCTGAAGAGGGTTTCGGTGGAGACCTCCAGATGACGCTGTACGTCAGCCCAGCTGAGCATGAGCTCTCTGAGATCCTCGTCTAAGGTGGTCACCATTGCCGAAGCCATGAATAACTGGCTGGCCAGATCTGCCACTTTCAGGCTGTTGCGCCAGATTCGGCTCCCAGGGCCCTGTGGTGGAGACTCACGGCGGGACAAGAAGCGGCGGACCAGCAGGGCCCCTTCCTTTATGCTCAGGAGCTTCAGCTGCAGCAACAAAAGGAGAAAAAAATAACATTAATTAGCTACAAAACTTCTGGATATAAATTTAAACAACAGTGAATTTAAACACTGTCATGGTCAGATAACAAAATAAATGTAAACAGCAGCATCAGAAAATTAATTCTTTCACTTTGCTGAAATGTATTGGGCAATTATCTGAATCCATTCAAACTGATACACAAAAGAATAGGACAATGTCAAATAAGACAACATCCATGGCATAATATACAGGAGAATTTCAATGCTTTATGATATGGGCAAGGCACAGTTATTCCCGGTTATTCCTTTACAAAGTATAGCGCCACTTTAATGTCCTGACATTGACAATGCAACGAAGAGGAAGAGAAATCAAGGGGATTGGCAAATTTAATGATAGGCCAGAAATATCAATACTGCTTAAGGTACAAAATAGGTAGTTGTACCAGTGTAACAGAAAACACTTGGTTCATCCATGAAACATCAGACCTGCCATGGTACTCCCTCCACATCCTCACTCCTATTTCCCTGCCTCTCCTGATCCTTCCCTTATCCAGCCTCACATGACCTTGACCCACAACAGGTTTTCCAATGCCAGGAACCAGATGTTACATAAAAATTAAAGAGCCCATCTAGGTCCCTCCTCATGAAAAAGAGCCGAAGCAGTTCCGACTCATTGGCTTTTGCACACATGTAATAAACTCACTGTCAGAACATGTATTGCTTCTTAAACACACCATCATTAAATGACACTCCACATGACTGCATTGTTCAACCCCTGTTGCAGTGAATCACAGCTTGAGTAAATACCCACATTACTACCTGCCCAAGGCTTTGTAGGGCCCTCAAGAAGTCCCCAGACTGCACACCTTTAATTTTCTCTGGCAAATCTCGCAAAGTAGTTTGGTAATGAAAGTCCTCAACTTAGCGAGAGAGCTTTCCATGAACTAAAATCTCCCTTCCCTATTCAAGAGCCACTCAACTTTTACTCCAACGTGGCCAAAAATCAAGAGGTGTATGTGCCTGTCACTCACATCAATTGCCTGTTACGCAATATGGCTTTCCTGCAGATATTCCTGGGAAATTACCGCCCATTGTTTGATAAGCATTCCGCAGCAGTAAGAAAATGATCAGCCTTAGGGCAGGTTGCACCAATGCAAGATTCAGGTTCAAGCTTGCCCTTGTTGTTGTTCATTGTCGCCAATAATTAATAGCGAGTGGACAGCAATACCAAAATCAGCTTTTGTGTTGGTGCAACCAGACCTTAGACTACACAGGTCGCACAGAACACTCCAACTCCATGGCCATCACAGCAGCATTAGCATCCGATTTACTTCTAGTGCTAAATCCCAACAAACAAATCACTGCACTGCCTACACTGTCACGCACCTCGTTGAAGATTTCAGTCTTCTGCTTCTTCTTGTTCAGCAGTGCAATGTACAGGTCAAGCATCATCAGATTCTGCTCCTTACTACACAGCTCTTGGAACCGCGTGTCCTCCATCCTCAAGCACTGTAAGCACACCCTGCTTAACTTCAGGGCTAGGTCCTCACATCGCGATTCACAGAGCATCTCCAAGCGCATAACTAAAAGGAGTGGGGTCTCCTGCAGGCATAGCTCCAGTGCTGCCGGAAATGAGAAAATACTCATTAGCAACTAGCTACTTCAAGCTGAGAATCCCAACAGACCTTTCTCGTCATCCAATCCATCGCCTGTGAGCACCTGTGTGAGCGTGTTCTGCCCCCAGGGATCCTTCACTAAGCTGAGGAGATGACGGCACTTGGAAGCAACACTGTGATTGGTGAAGGCAGCAGCACATCGCTGCAGGGTTACACACAAATGAGTCTTCACCACCTTCTGCAGTTTTGGCCATTCACCCCGCAGGACCAGGAGGAGGGTATCCCTGGAAAACACATGCATCAAATTGCATAACAATATGCACCTAATATTTTTTTAATCATCACACTGACTTACCTGTACATGTAATCTGTGAGTGCCTGGATGTCGTCTGGACTGGCTGACGTTGGTAGGGATGCCAGTCGTCCCCATGCTGACAGAAGTGCGCACACCTTGTCCTGGTATTTCTTGTCTGGATCGTGCAAACAGGCTTCTAAGCCCTGGAAGCAGCAAAAGTGTGCAAAAAAAATGTAAACTTGTAAAAGAATACTTGACTCAGACATATCTATACTCACAAAAACCCAAAAGCAATCAACCATCAATATCATAGAGAGCATCTGTAACATTGCCACAATATACCATGTGATCCATTGTCAAGAACAAATATTTACTCAACACAAATGTTACCTTACAGGCATTATGTATGCATTTTGTCTTTCTCCAAGGGGTACTAAGTACACATTACACAATGATCTATTAACAGTACTATTAGTGTGAACACTGGCAATGCAAAACAACAAAATCTAAAACAGGATTCATTATTATACTAAAAATACTTAAGAAAATAATATTACATCACAAAAATAACACCGTTAAATATTTCTGCTATTACATTTGTTACATCACACAGGCTGTTATCACGACAGCTCCCTACAACATAGTCATACTACTTTCATGCAAAATTGTGTTACCACATGCAACCTTGACCCACAATGCCAAGTGTGTATCACTGCATGCACATAACTCCAAAGTGTAAACAAACACAATGCACCTGCATAGAGATCTTATCTGAGTTATCTTTACATGCTCCACACAGCACAAAATTCAGCATTTTCACACAGACATGCAAAAATCAACATTTTACAGTCAACTTCCATAACAACTATTGCAATAGGACTGAATACACAGTGACAATCCTCATATGAAAACAGTTCACGTCCTGGGGAGTCCAGAGAGCAGGTTTTCCTTCGACTCCAGAAACTTCCAGTTATGGAGTTTGACCATATTCACACCCAGAGAGTCACACGTGTGAACAACATGAGAGAGCATTGGACCCACCCGCTTCATGACACACTCTTCTGCCCACAATATTATTACAACCACCTCTGTTAAAATGTGGCTTTCATATTTACATCCCATCAGAAGTGCTATAAAAAAGATGTGCATTTCTTTGCTTTAGAAAGAGAAACCCGCCTGATAAAAGTGTCAAAACTTCCCGGAACACACAGCCTCTTAAAAGGTTAAAAGTCTTTGGACACATGTGTCTGGAATCAACAAGTACATACCCTCCCAAGAGGTACAAACAATGGGACACACTTACTTCGCGCACTACCAAAGTCGGATTCTTCATCATCTCACTGGCAGGTTTAGCTGCGACTTAGGCCTGAGGGGAGAGTCGCCAGTAGAACCGCAGCTGCTTTGTGGCCAAACGAAACACACAAAAAAACAAAATTCGCTACCTGAGAGTCACACTGTCACATCTCATTTGCACGAGTAGAAACTAAAATCTTCACGCACCAAAATGTGCATGCCTGTCTAGCGGGTGGCCCACCCTGAACTTACAAACCATACACGTCTAACGTTGGATGGCCAATTAAGCATCCAGGCCACGCACAAGCACCTGATCACCTTGGAAACACATAGTAGTGTACATCACGGCAACTACACACTACTGATGACGTATGCATGCAAGACATACACCAAGATGCATAAACACGTCACCAAAAAATGTGGCTGTCTGCACTTAGAGCCTGGCCTGCATCCGTAATTCAACTGTGACTTACTAATTACAGTCTGCCTGTACCAAGATTGCCGTGGAAGCTTGGGCTTTGCCATGGTAACGCATATCTTTCACTGACGAGGAAGGAATCAAGTTATCACGATACTGTCCTGGCTACATAAAGAGGAGAATTGATAGCCAACACACTTGCAGGATAAGTGTTGTACTACCCCATCTACCAACTTTGGCACTTGGATGGAATTAACTGCGTGCCTCAAAAGTGAAAATGTTTCCCATGCTGACCAACAGTCAATAACAAGCACGTTATTCTATCAAAAGGTAGAAGTCAAGACTCAAAAGCTGGATGCTGGCTATCCACCCGCCTCTCCTGCAATGGAAAGGTTTGGGTGTTGCCACAACTTGGGTCTAGTTGCTTGAGCAAAGACTGATCCATGCTACACACAACTCCTCCTGGATAACTTGTGATCATGCAAATGGCCACACTGGTGTGCACTACTAGTAAGCACTGTATTTCAATGTTGAAGAGTTCTGACTGTGATCGCCACCGTTTTATTTACATGCGGGCGGTCGCACCGGCGCATGATTCCGGTACTGACTTGCCCTTGTAATTGCTGGTGACACTGAATCTAAACCCTGGCATACGCTGGCCCATGCGCTAGTCTGGAAGTGATAATGGCAACAGTGCTGCCAGTCGGCTTCGTTTGCAACAGGCAGCAAGTAATCGCAGTAACGGCCAAACTCCCACTGCAATCTCAGTACTGGCAGAGCGCGTAAGAAGTGATCAGCGTGGGACACTCTGCGTGTGACACGGCCTGGCCCAACCCCTGCGGCCAACAGCTGAACATACCCATGTCAGTGAACTGTTACCTTCCTCTCCCCTGCTCAACATCCATCCTCCCTCATCTCCAAAAAAACCTCCAGCCTAGTCCTCGCCTACCCTGCACTTTTTCTCCACCCCAGTGTCCCGTCTCTCCCCTGGAGGGGTCAGGGGGTCCGCCCTGTGGGGGTCAGACCGGGTCGGAAAGGGTCCGCAAGAGGCGAGCGAACCCTCCCCGCCCCAGTGACTTGGTTCGAACAAAACTTCCCCGTTTCCCCTCCGAACAGAGAGTGTCCATTCGCTCCCTTCCAACTCTCCACCCTGAGTGTTTCTCACCTTGTAGACGGCCAGGAAGTGGTTCCCTTTCTCCGGGAGGTGTCCGTTGGCCGAGGAGGACGAGGTGGGCCCAGTGTTGTTGGTGGTGGAGGTAAGGGAGCCCGACCCTTCACTCACGGACGCCATCTTAGAAAAAAGTTTCCATTCGTTCTCCCCCTCTCTCTGTACTACGCTGCCAGGCCACAGCCAGCCTCTCTCTCCAGTCCAGCCAGGCCAAATACGAGTGCTAGGCTTTGCTAGGCGCACAGACCCGCCGTCGCTGATTGGTCCTCCCCCGCATACACCCTCCCTCCTCTCTGGCTCCTCGTCTCCGCCAATCGCAAGGGTCAGCACACCGTCCCCTCTTCTCTCTTCCACACCGCTCGAGTCAAATCAGGGTCTCGGTTTGTAGTTGGGGTGCGCTCAGAAGGTGCGCGTTGGAATGTGTACGGTACCGTATCGGACAACAATAGTCATCGCCAAGAAAGGATGAGCCTCCTATTCGCTTACCAACTCACAGTCAACGGAACATAACCTTGGAATCTCCACTTTTCCTGTTTTCAGTGGAGATGGCGCGTCACACAACAATGGGCAGCGTTCTTGTTGACAAATACTGTTTGCTCCCATTGTTATTGCATTAGGGTGCCCATTAGGGCGCATTATGGCAGAGGGAGCATATACTACATACGAGGCGCAAACATTCGATTTCCGCGTCTCTCTGTTTGGGACCGTTGCCAAGGCTGGCGGCCATTTTGAAGTGAGGGAAACGCCAGCGAGGTATAAATAGGGTACAGGCAAAAATAGGGTCCGCCATCTTTGATTCGCGCGTGTTCTTGCCGTGTAGTTGCCATGGCCGCCAAAACCATCAAAGATGGCGGACCCTATTTTTGCCTGCACTCTATTTATACCTCGGTGGCGTTGCCCCTACTTCAAAATGGCCGCCAGCCTTGGCAACGGCCCCACACAGAGAGACGCAGAAATCAATGGCGCTGACCGAAGTTTGCGCCTCTTATGTGTCGGATTAGGGCATCTCAAGGAAAACAGGGATAGTGGGAGATTCCAAAGGTTGTGTTCGGCAGATATATCCGTTCACTATACGTCATTTCGCTTACCAACGTATGTATAAGTTGATAAGCGAAATGATGTCAATGGCAAGTTAGGCTGGGCCGGGTTTGGTTTGGTTTATTAGGAAGAAGCCAAAGCAACTGTGGCTATCTGTCTATTAAGGGCGCACGGTCACGACGATTTTTCCCACTCGCGGAGGCCAAGTTGGGCCGAGGGACGGGTGCAGCGTTGTGTTCGCACCGCCGGTGTGGCCGTCTTGCTGGAGGTGCGGACCTGAAATTGTCACAGCATGGCGAGGAAGAGCCAATTGAGCCTCCGGACCAAGGCTCGATCAATTCGGATAATAATTGCGCGATCTAGAAGGGGAAGAGTTTTTAAAAAACGGGTCACGGCATCTTGGCCCAGGATGCGAATTTGGGAAGAATCTCGACGTCTCACGATGGCCTTAGCCCTCCTCTTGCTACTCCTCCAAAGCGCGATTTTTTGGGCCTGTGGTTTTTGCGCAAGTAGAAAAATCCAGTCACCCCCGCAACAAGTAAAATCGAGTAAAATAGCCGGGAGAACTCGCTGATGAAGAGCGGTTGGTAGTGCACCCGAGCCCCCCCACCCCACCTCAACCAACCCTACTCTCCACTTGCTTGCTGCAGGGGGGAACCGGATTTTGGGATGGTTTTGGGGCTAAAAGGGTACGGACGATGCCTGGTGTTCTGCGTAATCGTGGAATGCATACCATAGAGAATATCACTGAATATGACTTATACATTATTTTCCCCGGCAAATGCATTGAAGCGCTGGCCAATGGACGGAGCAAATCGACTTGCTTCGTGCGGAAGCGAATCACTGCTATTTTTACTATTTCTTTCCATTTTTGTTGGTGGTGGTGTTGTTGTTGTTGTTATTATTATTATTATGATCGTTAATGATGATGATGATGATGCTGATGCTGATGATGATGATGCTAATAATGCGGTCACTCGCATTGTACGCGTGGGACCAATTTTTCTGACGCATATATGCAACCAAACTTGTCAATCGAGTTCAATAATCTTTATATACCCCGGGGGTAGGTAAGTTGGGGGTCCTCCTGTCGCCTCAAGTGCTCCACCCTTCGGCCCTCCAGGGCGATGTGTGGACCTTCCCAGATGTCATCCAAGTGCACGAGGTCATGGGCCGATGCAGAGAAAGGAAGCAATTAGCAGGAGGACCCCCAACTTACCTACCCCCGGGGTATAAGGATTATTGAACTCGATTGACAAGTTTGGTTGCATATGCGTCAGAAAAATT
>KZ538411.1:9935-23434 GCA_000934665.2 Catajapyx aquilonaris
GGGGGGGGAGGGGAGCCACAATAGTATACGTATACAGCTCTTTTTTAAAAAAAAATTAATTTAAAAAAATAATTATATGATTCATTGCCTGTGACAAGGCCGAAGAGGGGGGTGCCAGGTCGACTGTACATGTAAATAAAGGGGGAGGGGTACATGGATTGTATACAAGTGTCCATTTGGGGGGGAGGGGGGGTAGAAAATGGTGGGAAAAGTGTCCACGTAATTTATGGACGGCCCCCATCCAATAAACTAATTAATAGCTTTTCTGGTGAGAGTGCTTGATATAGGCTTGATAAAGATCTGCATCATGTGCTGATGTTGGGTTTCAGGGAAATGTAAAAAAAACTTTTTACATCAAATTGTACATATGTTTGAAATGTAATACTTCCACAAAAATATTTTTCCAAAATGGCTTCACATTTGTGATCCAAGTGGGATGAATTTTTATTAAATGGCTTTTCTCCTTATGTGTTAGGAGGAACTGCTCGAACTGTTGTTCATGTTCTACATTGTGTCTTCATATGTCATGACATGTCAGAATAGGTTGGTGGGAGGGAAAACCCTCTATCAGTGCTCCTACATAATATAGGAAGACCCCTGCTTATGAACAACCCGACTTATCACAATCCATTATTACGGAGAGGCTCCCAAGGCACCCCATAAGGCTGGTTTATAATTATCCCTGTACTTTCAATCACTACAGCATACGTTGATCAACACCCAAGTTGAATATACATACTGAATAATAAACAAACCAGATTGGCAAATCACGTGAGCGTGATTAGAGTAGACTTTTTCATGTTTACTGCTATTGTCCCCAACGTTCGTCACGGGACTGGGACTGCAACCGAAACCACCCATAACTCATTTTCGGCCAAAAGTGGACTTACCCTTTTCCCCCTCCCTCTTCCTACTCCCAGACCACCCCTTTCCCCTTTAAAAAATCTCGCAGCGGACCAATCATGACTCATGTAAACAAGCACAAAGCTTGTTGATTGGTCTGCTGCATCAACGCGACCAAAGACCGAAACTGTCGACGGCCTGTGTGAATGGGCCTTAATGCCCTGTTGTATAAGCCTGGCCTGCCCGCTGAGTGTTGAAGGGCTGCAGCCCTTCAACACTCAGCGGGCAGGCCAGACCTGAGACCCTCCCATAAGTATAAATGGGGTGAAATTATTGGTGTTGTTTTTTCATTTTTTAATGGAGCACTTGTAAAAGACATGGGTGGACTTTACATATATCGGAATGCAGAGAGACTTACTGCTATGGAACCACACACAAATACAAAATCATAACTTCAGCCATATTTGATCGGACTGTCATGGGCCAGAATGAGCACAAAATTTGAATTGAAACTTTTTTTAAAACTTTGCATATGGGAGAAGTAGCCTGCTCTGTGTGGTACATTTTATTGATGCCCTATCCAGTTTTCCTAACTATGTAAAAAAAAAAAAATCATTCACAATTTTTTTGTAAGGACTTTTAAAAGAGGCAAAGTGAGCATCAAGGCTGCCAGCTGTCACAAAGCCAGGACCAGTGGCACACTTGCTACTCCCATTCTCTCAGATTGATTCTGTGTACATGGGACTAAAATTTTCAGCCTTTCGTAGGCCTGCCTTAGTAAGTCTATTGCAGACATGGTGTATGTAGGATTGAGCCACCCAGCACCACCCAGTTGGCTCATTGGATGTGATGGGAAGATGGGAGCCCAAGCTCAAAATTTACTTAATTTTGTGTCATATTTGCCTCACACACACAGCCTCCACCCTATTCCAAATTTTGTGCCATTAGTTGCAGCATGATCTGGACATCAGCTAAGGCCAGCTGAGGAGCATTTTCACGGCCATGGTGGCCGACTTCCCAGTGCAGGGCGTCTCCATCGGTTTCATTCAACAGCAGTCCTTTAATAGGTTTACCTTATGCAGGCCAATTTTTAGTCCCATGTACAGTCGTGAGCATAAAGTTGGAAATGGCAGGCCCTCACTTTCGGCAGGATGCTTTGCCAATCTCAGCTATTACGGTACCAAATATACTGTCATAAATACACGAACACGCGCCTGAAGTGGCTAACTCGGACCAAAAAGAGTTCATTAATTTGAGTCGGATAAAGAAAGGTCAAAGAAGGCCCGCAGGGTTTCCAACTTTATGCTCGAGACTGTACTTGCAGTCAGTAGCTTCGTTGGAGAGCATTCATGATGTCAAACCCTGAGTTTTTTGCCTTTTTTGTTGTCTCCAACTTCGTCTCAGGATGGATTTCCAGTAGACTAACCACCCAGGGGAATGCACAAAATGACATTGCACTTCCACCTGCTCTACTTCTCCCCTCCCTGTAACCATACCCTCACTTGTGGTACCTGAGTGTTATGGAAAAGGTCTAAGTTTGTACTGTACATCGAAAAAGAAAATAAAAGGTACCACACCATGTGCCCAACATGGATGGTGACCAACCCAATTATTTAGAAAGAAAAATTAGATGAAAATGTGAAACTCAGTTTTTGAATATCTGCTATTTGAGTTGTGAATCTTGAGCTTGGAAGTTGAGAATTAGTAAATATTGTGCATTTAAAATGGCTACAGGCCACACTGGAAACCTTTCAGAATTTTAATTTTAATTTTTATGGCAGTGGTAGATAACGAGTTATGTATTGTTCACCTTCAACTTGGTCAATGCTGGTTGCACTATGTGGCAGTGCCTCAAATGGTGTATTACAATGGAAAATCAGGCATTCAAGCATTTTAATTTTATTAAGCGTAATTCGTAATTGTTAGTGAACAGTATGCTATTCGAAAAAAAATGGCCATCATCTGAGATTGTCATAAAAATTAAAATGACAGGACCAATGTCTCCAAATTTAAAATTGCAATTATGCATGGAATGCTTCCTTATGATGCCTAGTATCCTTAGGTCTGGTTTCACTGCCTCTGGGAAAATTTTCCGCTGGCAAAAGAATCAGAAAAGTGTGTTGGTCACTGTTGACAACAATAAATAAAACTATTCTGGCTCTTGACCAGCTGGAAAAATTTTCCTAGGCATGGTGCAACAAGATCTTAAATTACATGCTGCAAAATTATTTTTTTAAATGCAATGGGCCTGGTTAAAATGCAGGAAAAAGGGAAGAGCCACTGCTCACCTCTCTCACTCTGGTCTCCCTCATTACCACTACTCATGATGTCATCAGTCACCTGGTCATAAATGAATATGTGGCAACATAGAGAAGTGGGCAGATTTCACCAGCAAAATCAAGCCACTCTGAGGGCATTTTAGAATGTCAGGAAGAGTTTACCTCAGTCCAACTGTGGAGTGACCCCTCACTATTATTTTAACCATTGTTCCGCCCTACTGATGAACTGCGTATCAATGTGCTGCAATCCCCTCACTAGCAACCCCATTCAATTTGCTCTTATTTGAGTTCACAGCCCTGGAAATGCTGCAGAAAGCAATGCCAGATCCTTCACATTGGATGTAGTCACATAAGACTGGAAAGCAGCAACAGGCATGGCCGTGCAGGGCAACATAAGTCCCCAATGCTCAGCCAGGCCATGCCTCTGTTGTTGCAGTCCGATTACTCATTTTATCACAATCTGCCACATTGCCTCATAATGTTTAAACAGGTTTTTGGATCATCAAAAGTATTTTTACTCTTTCACTGGCATGCTTTCTGGAGGTCATGTGATTTTTGAAAAGTGCAATTCCACATTCTAATTTTTGGGACAATGGCCCTTCATAATTCTGCCAGGTTCCTAGCATCTATTGTGGCCATTTTAAATATGAAAAAATGGCAAATATTCAGCTTTCAACCACAGATTTTCAGTGTTCAGAGAACATATTTAACGACGTATTTTCACATTTTATCTTACGATATTCGTAGATTAGGCACAACTTCTACTAGAAACTAGACACGACAAAATTTAACCTGGAATTCATTGGAAAAAGTCTATATACTTGCCACATGTGTTATTCAGACATGCTGCTGTTTGTGTGACAATACTGTATAGTATTAATGCTGGTTTTAATCATTGGCTTTGTTCCAGGAACCACCAAAAGGGAAACCAGGAGGAAATGGTAAAAATGGAAAAGAGGTGGCCATGGCAACTGAAAATGGAGAAGAGGTAAGAGTCTACGTTGTTTTCTGGGCAGGGACTTTCAGAGTGGCATGTCTTTTGAAAATTAAGTTGACCATTTAACTGGCTTAGGCAAAAGTGTAGGATAGCATGCTGTAAGAGTCTAAGCTGAAGAGTTTCTGTAATGTGTTGTGGAATTATGATCAGAGTATATGCTACCAAAGGGGAATTTTAAAGTAACTTATTTATGAATCTTTTTGCCAGGGAGGGCATTTGGGATAGTGCAAGAAATATTTTTGACAACACTTTGGTCACACCAATAGTGAATATTTGGGAAAATCGTGACCACAGTAGCTAGAACTGGGAATCGCACATGGAATTTCCCACATCATAGTCTTAATTCTTGACAAACCACACCAAACTATTTTGGGATTTGCAATAGTAGTCAATGTGGTTAGGAAACTTTATATAAGGAAAAGGTTGGCTTA
This sequence comes from Catajapyx aquilonaris, assembly GCA_000934665.2. NCBI lineage: Eukaryota > Metazoa > Arthropoda > Diplura > Dicellurata > Japygidae > Catajapyx > Catajapyx aquilonaris. The sequence continues at coordinate 14,486 of KZ538411.1, forward strand.
TGCAGTAGAGGAACTCCCTGAAGCCTATGAAACGAAGTTTATTGCAAAAGCATCAATTTGAATTATGAATTTCTCTGCCAGTCTGAGGTCTTCCTAGATTGTTTCTCTCAATACACAGATTATGTACTGAGGGGCACAGGTGCAGTGGTTATTCTAGAGCCTTCCACATCGGATATTCCAAAAAGTTTGATCCACTGATCAGACAAAATCATTTCTAATTTGAAACGAGTTTCGATGAGTTCTTGCCATGTTTGTGTGGGTTTCTCTGGGATCTCCAATTTCCTCCCACTATCAAAATCCATGAACAAGGGTAACAGTGCAATAAAGTTGGGGATTTAAAAGAGGGTCAGAGGGTAACCAATTATTATTTAGATTCTGTCCTGAACATAATTTATGTTATGTGCAACAGAAAGGATCCCTTCCGGAATTGATTTTGCTCTGTGTATAAATGATTTTTAGTGGAAGTTGCTCCTAATAATAATAATAAAAATAATAATAATAATAATAATAATAATAATAATAATAATAATATATGAAAAAGTTCAATGGTCCAGGAAAGGTAAATACTGGACCTTGTCATAAACTAGTTGAATACCCCTGAGGTAGATGATGCCCAATTTTTTGAGACCACATTGGTCACTGAGACTAAGATTTAATACATCAATGCCTATTGCACAAGGAGACAATGGTTTAAATAGGATATTACAATGAAGAAAAGTCAATGAATGCTTGCCTGCTGATTTCAATCATGTTAAGATTTAGTGAGCCGTATGTTGCTCAAAAGATTGGGGCATCGTCTATATTTCCAGACAAATTTAAACAAAAATTCTTGAAGGTTCCTAGCACTTTCTGTGGCCATTTCAAGCGCAAAAAAACTTCAAATTCATGAGTTTCCATCTCATGTTTTCACAACGTAAGGAATATTGTAGAACGAAGTTTAACTTTTTCACCTAATGTTGTTAGGTACAACTTCCACTAAAAGTTCATGATACACAGAGAAAAATCCTTGATTCAAAATCTTGTACCAGAACCAAGCAAAACATCTGAAATTGGCAAGTTTCCACTGTATCCATAGTCCATTATATGGAGGTTTTATTCACATGCTTTCCATTGCAATCTGTATTGCCTGGGAACCTTATCTGATTTGTGTGAAGGGAAGACCGTAATAATGCACAATAGCATTTTTGGAGAAAAAAGTACATGCGAAATGCATGTACTGTACCCAAAGATATCTGCTATATATACTGCTAAATGCATAACTCACTATCCCTTTCCATACAAGCAAAGTGAAGCCAAATCACGCCCAAAGTAAAGATGACGTCATAGTTACTTTGGGCGGGGCAGCAGAAGCGACCTTAGGGGCGGCCCCTGTGCAGATGGGCCGGACAGCAGTGGGACGTTTCCAGGGGCGCGGGGCATCCCTTGAAGATGCCCAACTACGTACAGGCCACCGCGGCAGATCGATCCCAGTCGCCCAAAGCCGCCATCTTTACTTTGGGCGACAGGCACAAACTCCATGCAAAAACTGCCTTCGCTTTTTCTTGGAAGTTATGCATCTGGCAGTATATATAGCAGATATCTTTGACTGTACCTTTATTGTGGAAAGATATTAGTAACACAAAAAATATTGCCAGCATACAACGTAATAGTTTGCTTTGACAATTTTTTAAATGTGTGACATAGTTTTGTTGTGTAGTCTTGAGGAGGCGGGATGGCAATGGTTGTTATTATGCCCTGTAGTGTGTGGAGTGCTACTGAAGATCTCAATGGTTTTGGCTACGTCACTGTTTTGGCACCTGCTGTAACATCGTAAATGTTCATTATGTTTTTCTACCATATAAGTCCACCCATGTGTCATTGATTATAGTAGTGTGAGAAGGCCCTCCACATATTTTAACCTCGCACTGCAGAGAAATCATACAAGTCAAATATTTCTATGTCAGGATCCAGAACTTAGAAATGTTCTAACAATATGTTGAAATGATTGCATGATTGGTAGGGGTGGTCTGGCTTGTGCTCCCAGGACTTGCATGCACATGTGTGCAGTATACTGTACCATGCCACCAGGTGTTGGTTGTAGCAGATCTCTGGGAATGAGGAAATTAGACGCTGCCACAGTATGCACTATCTTATTCTGTAAATAATAATAAAAAACTGTGGCCAAAAAACGGTGATGTGCATCTCTGGTTTTGTTGCATAGTTGACGTACGTTAGGCTTATGTAGTGGCACAACTTGCCTGATCAAATATGGGGTTCCAAGATGCAACCGTCTTCAAGTTATTCCAGATCCTTTATATGAAAATGTAATTAGTCAGTTGTGGTTTGAGGGGTCCTTCTGGGATTTAAAACTTATGGACTTGGTAGTGGTAGTACGACTCATTGCAGTGTAAGTTCTTGAGAAAGAACAAAACCCAGGTTATTTGCCAAGTAAGCTATCAACACATCACTCATCTTTTTTATATTGCTGCTTTCCAACCAATCCTCAGGCCTGCAGGTAGAGGGAAGTAGGGGTTGTACATGGGAGGTGGTGGGGACTGCATGGTAATAAGTAGGGAAGGTAAATATTCATGCCTGCGAAGCGAGGTCATAAGCATGGAAATACTATGTGGAAAGCCTTCATTTTAGTTCGAGACCTTCCACTGCAGACATCCCAGACAGTTGTGGTGCTGTATTATGCCTTACACGAGGCATTGGGCTGCCAACTGAGGGTCTAAACTTTCATTCCTGTTCGTCACAATTTTTACTAGTGAAAGCAGTCATACAGTGCACCGTACTGATATTGGCGACTATGGGATTTGCTAATGCTTGGTCATAACCATGTGCATTACATTTGCAATATTTAACTCTTGAAGTGTTAAGTGGAAGAAGTGACTGTTTAGAAGCGGAGCTGAAGAAAGTCAAACGCAATGGTTCACAAAGTATACACAGTAAGTAAGCACACCGGACGAAAAATTAGACCCCACTGGCATATAGCGTACGTAATAACGCGTTATTCCTCCCCTTGTTCTATTGGGCCATTCAATTATTGTCGACATGGACTCCACAAGTGTACGGATGTAGGTGACATGAATGTGAAGCCACTTGGTCATCAGCTGCTCCCGAAGTTCGGCGAAATTGGTCGGCGTTTTACTCATTGTTCCAAGTAGTCCCACAGATTTTCGATATAGGATTCAAATCTGGCCGGACTTGACTGGACAGTCAAGGTGTGAGAGGCTCTCTGTGTGGTCGTCATACCAATGCATACGGTTTTAGTTCTGGGCACTCGGCAGTTGTCGTCCTGGAAGATGGGGTATCCAGAATGTGTTCCTCCTTGAGATCCTGAACAAAAGGTAACACTTGGGATCGTCAAGGGGTCCGAAATTGTGCGTTGGGAATCGTCCGTAGTATACCGTTGACTTCGTGGTCTGTTCAGAAGCGGATCTCCCTCACAGCTTATTTACCTGTCCCCAATTCAGCAAGACGCGAAGATGTCGTGTGCCATGCGTTTGACACGAGGTACTACTCGGAAATTATCATTAACAACGCATGATAACGCCGCGCCGTATCTTGTCGAGTTTAGTATCGTCTTCAGTGTTATTGGGGGGGGGGGGGGGTTCTTCCGGAGTCTTGGCATTCATATAGGGCGGTGGGTGGGACCTGCATTTTGGTAGAAAACTAAAAATGTAGACTTTAAAATCCCGCCCCTGGTGCAGTACCGTCGCGATCGTGGTCGCGATAGAACAAACCACCTTCCAAAACTATCCATTAATATAAGTTTTGGCAAAACATATCTGATGCTATGCAGCCATCGCACTTTACCAATGAAAATTTCAAAACAGGATATGTGAAAAAGTGCTGTACATCATGTACAGTATAAGTAGCTCCAGGGTATACGCTTGGCCGACACTTTTTTTTTGACATAGTCGCTCTTTTTGGCATATTTTCTTCCTCCCTAGCTTTCCCTCCCATTTTTGGGGGAGTATCCGGGGCATTACTTACTTTATGGACCACTCCTTACAAGCTTACAATGACCTATAGGCGCGGTTATGGCGATGGGTTTGTCTGATGCACACAAAGGCAGGTAAGCCCGATGGGTCAGGGATTCCGACAAAAATGTACAATAGTAACCTAATATTCATATGAATTACGTTAAGCGTACCAGATTAACCTATTGACCAACCCCATTCGGGTAAGCCATGCGCAGATTACGATAATTGGTGCAGAGTTACCTCTGGCGAAAATGTACAGAATGTATTCCAGACATCTCTTGTGTGCCAATATTCACGCAACTTTGTCGGCATATACGTCCCTGATAGCATTATTTTCTCAGCGTTACATTTTCAACTCGGGTCAAATGGAAATCTATGCCACCGGACGATAATGTAAGTTTATTAGTACGCCCTGTAGACCTATATTGTCTGGTTACTTTTCTTCCTTACCTCGAATTTAGATGTGTCGTGTCTGGGTATATTAGAATGGTGGTTGACCAGTTTTCGTGTCACATAAGAGCTGGGCTGCTCATAGAGCAAGTTTCCTGGCGTGTGGAAAGCAGAATTTCCGATAAGGGGTGTTGTAAAGGGGGGTGGGAAGACTGAAATAGGTGGGTAGAAGGACCTTTCCCCGGGCTAGACTGGTGAAAAAAAGCAATAAGAAAAGAAGTCGATCAGTGAAACTCGGCTAGAATGTATTATCGATTGAAGAGTCATCGATTGCCCACCTCACGTGTCAATCCTGAAGGAGGTCTTGCGGTGTATCCCTAACCCATGCCTATTTTTAGGAGTTAATGTTAGGTAACTAGTTGTTGTTGTTGTTTTTTTTTTTGTTAGTAAACGAACCACATTATAGTGTCCATCCCCTCATATACTTTCATCGAGCACTTGGTCGTATTCATTGAATAGAATGTGGTCAATTCATAGAATGACGGTACAATGATTTTCCCCGCCTTTTTTGAACTACCTACTTACCTCTGTTGGCATGGGCATCTTCATTAAATTTGCTTTGGTATTGGCTACATTATACAGGGTGTTACAAAATGTGTGCTCTTTCCAAGGTGAACTTACTGGAATTGATTTTTCTGATTAGGGTTCTATTACTGAGATAATCGCATGGCACTTTTAGTTCATACACATGAATAAGGCTAGGAAATTTTCGGACTCTTCCCAGATCTTTCGAAAGCAAAATAAGTACCGTGGAAACCAAATTATCCTGTGGGTTACTCCTTTCCCCACCCTAACTACCCAGTGCTACATGGGTCGCCTGGCGCGCAGGATAGTCCCTATTAATGGCGTATGTAACGAAACTACTTGGGTAAAGTGAAGTCGAATTCGCCAAAATCAACTAGAGTGATCTCGTCTTGGCATATCACAAGGTAGAGAAATACGACAGAAAATGCGAACTTTTGCTGCCTTTTGTATATAAAAAGTCGACTCTATCAGGCAAGTAATCTCATTTTTTCATATTCAAGAATAATTCCAAAATATTAACCCCTTGACTGCACTATACATGTGTTGTTGACGTTCGTAACGCCTCCATTCAAAATCGACACTCCTCTATTCTGTTGTGCGGAATGAGAATGCAGTAGTTTGCTGTAAAGTGTGGGTATTTTTAAACACCACTCACATGTTGCACACCTTTTCCACATTTCAAATGTAAATTTCAAAACCATAACTTCTTTTACAATTCACGATTCACTCGAGTTCCGCCGTGAGAAGGGAGAGTGAACCCGAAAGAATGCAGCCGTGCCCATTCTTCATATTGGTCCATAACTCTTATGGCCAGTCACACTATCCTCTATCTCAACCGGTGTGACCTCGTACATGTTTAGTTTCTGACAACCTGAATTCTGCATGTGTGTTACATTACTGTATCTGTCACACTAGGTGATATGATACTAATGATAGGAAGGTTATATTGGTTATTATCGGTGACTGCCGCTTGGGTTTATTTTGGAATTTCATCCGAGCCGTTTTGCTCCAATATGGATGACTTTCGTCACGCTGCTTTCACAACCGGTCGTTGAGCAGTAAAAAACGAGGATAATTTGGTGCTAACGTATGAGCATAAGCCGTAAGACCTTGGAAGTGATTGCCACGAGAGGGGATAAAAATGCGCAGTGTGTGTTCATTTACACCTCCGTCCCCCACTCCATGCACCACCCCCGCTGCATTCACTCCCCCATCATCTCTTCCAGGAGTGTTTGAGATCGTGATTGGGAAGTTCAGCCTTGTCTAAGTAGCTTTCACGCCAATTTACTCGGGGCCAAAGTGCGACTTGAGTTTTTTTTTAAAGGAGAGCTTACTGTGTGTGGATATACGGAGCCGTGCTGGCAACTAATTTTATTGGAGCAAAACCCTGCGAGTGTTTCCAGGCCTGCAAGTCGCCTTCCTTATTAATGCCAAGCCCCACTTTCATTCATTCGGCTGTCACCAACAGCAATGACCTTTCTAATTCTCCTTCCCCCTCCTGCTCCTCCCTCCTCTTCCCTCCTCTTCCCTCTCCATTAAGAGCTTATTTGTACTTATTCGACCTCGTTTGATTTGGTTGCCAGGGCAGACAGGACTCGACTTGCGCATCAGTATTTATATACTGATCTTGCGATGATATACAATCTGCATATGCATAACATACACAAACATCCGGGTATATTCCGGAATGTGGTTAGTAGTAAAACAGGAGAAGCACTTGGAAAATAGTTCACATAGGTATTGTGTTCCAAGTATACGGACCTTTTAGTTATCGGAACGGAAGCTGTTATTTTTGTGTAGCATTTTGTGCCCCGATCGAGGTGACCAACTATTGATAGGTGTGGTTGAATATAGCAGCTAGTGATATAATGGGAATAATGTTCGTTTATTCATTCCATAGTCAAACTATCGTGTGATGTGATGGATGAAATATCAGATGCTGTTACACTGGAGAGTCAGACATGATCTATAGATGTGATCGCGATGACGTTTAGGCTAGGCTGGGCCACGGGGGTGTCGCCAGGGTGACATCAATTTTTCTGTGGATGCGAAAATCTTTGGCGAAAATGGTGCATAATAATGTGGACGAAAAAAGTGAAATCTTGAATTGCTAAACATTGGCAATCGACTTAGATTCAGAGGTCGAAATATTGTTTTTGAATATAAAATGGCTGCAGGAAGAGATTGGAAAATGATGATTTGTATTATTTTTTATTGTAGCGAATATAATTTTTAAGATCTCATCTTGTTACGAAAATTAATATTAATTAATGCAATGACAAGGTTTCCCCCATTGTAATGCCCCGTGCTACGTCACGTAGAAAGTAGCATATTTTTCAATCATTTATCTGATTAAATGTGTTAAAGAACAAAATGTACTGTAGCCTACATCTAAAATTGGGCTTGGACTATACAATTGCTATAAACATTACTATTCAAATTACGGCACAATCCCTCTAACTCTTGCCACCTTTTGAAGTTAGACAAATTGCAAATTTAAAATATTTTGACCCCTGTATTTTAGTTGATTGTCACTAATTTGCAATTCTAGCTTTCACTTTTTCCATTCACACGATTATGCACCTTTTTCAACAAGAGCAAAGAGGCGTCCTACAATTACTGATGTGCTAGCATTCAGAAGTGATGTCAACTTGATATTCAGGTGCGAACTTTTGCTTAAAATCTAAAATTGATCAAGTTAACATAGGTCATGTTGGGTTGGGTTAATCAAATTACCACTCTTCAAAAGTAAGTACCGATTGGACGTAAAAAGTGTATGAAATTATCACCTTGGCACGCAAGTTTAGTTACTACTGGACACACGCTTGCCGATCTATAAGCATTTTTCGACCGGTGGTACCAGATTTTGCAAGCCAAAAGTATTCAATTTTTTTGGTCACTCCTTGGTTCCCGCCTGACATTTTTGTAGGTGTGGACAATCACGCTAAGTTCCCACGGTGCGACATCTGGACCATGGGCCGATGCTGAAGAGCGTGGGCGAGCGGTGCTCTGAGTTAAGAGGGCCAAGGATACATCCTGTGCCGTGTACTAGAGCGATTGTTACGGCATTTCGGATCATCTGAGTTTTATCGCCTGATTGGGTGAGATTGGCTCATCTGACTATCAAAACGATGCATCTATGAAGAATTTAGCTGTGAACCGCTATTACTGTATTGTTATTACGTTGCGAAATGGGTTTGCATCTCAGCCATCCCCGCAGGCTATACCTTTCAAGCATTTCCAGACGAGTTCCAAGGTGAACATCTGCATTGTTAATTTTCAGTTTTTATAAGACATGCGACTCCCCTCTACTCTCGCACGACATATTTATTGTTTGGACCTCTCGCTCTGTTGTAAAGGTAGGACGATCATCCGGGTGTGTCCCGAATGAGCGTGAATGCACATGATCAGTGCTTATTGCAAAATAACTAAGAAAGATCCTATATGAAGGCCGGGCGTATCCCTCGTTACGTTACGATGCCATCGGCCAAATATGATTTCTGGCACTCTTTCTTTCGTACTCGTGCACCCGTAGCCAAAATTTGGCAAAACCTGCAATCCCCCGGCCTGATGATTTAGTGGAGTGACCAGAAGGTGGCGGCACTCACAAGGCCCCCTAACTCCCTCCGCCCCACCTACCGGAGCGTTCCAGACAGAGGGAAGATAAAATCAAGGCGATTATTATAGGGGGAATATCCTGTGAATGCTACTGACTTCGGCACGTGCCTCACATGTGGCGATAGCCAAGGCGAGAATGAGAAGCAAAATTTCGAACCCCAATGGTCCGTGGCTTCTCACTCACGCTAAAATGTCTCGAAATCGCTCAAAAATTCTCGTTCTCGTAGCGTGCGGATTCAAGTACCTCTTATCCCACCCTTTGAAACAGTGGCGGATCCAGGATTTTTTTCTGGGGGGGGGGGGCTGACCAGGGCCCGCCGCAGGCGAAATTTTTTTTCTGTTCAAGGTCACAGCCCTTTCTCGCGACCCCAAAATGTAAAAGATCCCA
>KZ538411.1:34698-71821 GCA_000934665.2 Catajapyx aquilonaris
CTCTCTCTCTCTTCCCCTGCTTGTATGTATTGATCAGATGTGCCTGCAGCAGGGCACAGGAAATGGGAGTTCCCTTTTTGCTCCCTCTCCAGCAATATCTACTGGTGATAGGCTTCCTTTACTAGAATCGCCTGGATTGGGCTTCATTCCCTTGTGAAAAGTCTCAGAGATCAGGGGTAATGGAAATAGAATGGAGGATGAACCTGCAGAATCAAATATGATAGCTATGGATGACCTTTTGAGCCAACTGGCATTCATTTTAGTAGAGAATCAGAAATGTCGCAAGGGCCACAGTTTTACTGTTCTTGTCCAAGTTTGGTTACATACAGGTACTGAGTACAAATAAATAAGCAACAGAAAGCGGCAGGAGTTCAGTTATAACTGTTTATCACTAACTTTCACAAAATCATGAGCACTCTTCGACTTCCAGCTAGGTATATGATTTTATTTCCTCACATGGCTAAAATTGGCCTTTGCTGCAGAATAATTAAGTGTTTCATAAAAAGTAGATTTAATGCTAGCCCTTGTGACTGGTTAATTCCAGCCTTCCAGTTCATGAACTTCTAAAGCGACCTTCATGCTGAAAAATCAATTTCTGCTTGCCAATGACGTGGGCTGGCCTGTATATTTATTTCCTCTCAACCTGGTAATACCTTGCATGTTTGCAATTATGTAACAGAACAATTTCTGTTCTTATTTGACGCTTCAAAACTTGCAACTTTGTTGTGAGCATTTAGTTCAAGGTTTATTTTATTTTATTTATTTTTTAAAATCTTGTAGTGGGATAAGCCATTCACAAATGAATCTGCTTATTATAAGAATGCAGAAGTTGAAGGCTTTTAGTTATTGATTTATATGAGTAGGTGAGATTTTTCTAACTGAATGTGATCACTACTCATCTTGAAGGATTCCTTTGATTCGCATAATTATGGAAAAGTTCTGTTATGCATAACCATGTCAAACTGTTGTGCTGGTAGCTTAGGCACTATCAACAAACAAACGAAATTACATGCAGTTCATTTTAAAATGTGTACAGTATTGATAATAATATACAATTCTATTATTAGATGCAGCACCAAGTGAAAGAGAGGAGCTCTTCATTCAGAAGATACGGCAGTGCTGTGTGGTGTTTGATTTTGTGGCAGACCCACTCAGTGACCTCAAGTGGAAAGAGGTGAAAAGAGCTGCCCTGCAAGAGATGGTGGAATATGTCACTACTCAGCGTGGAGTCATCACTGAAGCCATTTACCCAGAAGCAGTCAACATGGTGGGCTCTTGTTTCTCAACATGAAAGGGTTTTAGTTCATTTCTAAACAAGTCATTGAATTTGTTTTTTTTTGCAGTTCTCAGTCAACCTGTTTCGAACACTCCCTCCGTCCAGCAATCCAAATGGGGCGGAATTTGACCCGGAGGAGGACGAGCCCACTTTGGAGGCAGCCTGGCCACACTTACAAGTGGTTTATGAGTTTTTCCTCAGGTAAGAAAATAAATATGTTTTGCAACTATAATTTAAATCCATAGACCTGACAAAGCTGTAAACAGGCTACATATTGTACTTTATGATTCAAGGTATGGTAGGGGTTGAATCTTAAATTTTTTGTCCAGGTGCAAAGTTTGCACTCCAGACTTTAATCAGGAGTGCAAATTACTTGGGAGTGCAATAACGTGCAACTTCAAAAACGCAACTTTTTAAAAGCATGCACATTAAAAACAAAAATAATAACATTCAAGGGCATGTGTATATAATCAATGACTGTAAAGTTATAAACAAGAAATCATGTACATTAAGGTTAGTCACACGGCTGTTGATCCTCTACATTTGTAACAGTCTAGGGGTGTTACAAGTGCTCACTATCAACACTTTGCCTGTCAACTTCAGTTTGCATTGTAGGCCTGTTTTCTGGCAAGTGGAAGCCATAAGGAAGATAGGTGTCATCTTTTGCCAGAATTGCTCTATCTGACTACTGCTGGTTTAGCGTTGTATGCAGTAATGTCTGTCTCATCCAAGCTGATTCTTGTTAAATCTCCCACACAAGATGTGCCCAATTTACAATGGCAGTGTCCCATAATTCACTTGGCACATTAAAAACCCTCTTTGGCTAGGCTCACGAGAATGAAAAGACTGTGCAACATGTGAATATTCATACAAAAATATTCAAACTGTGTTCATCTGTTAGTTTTTTTTTTGCAAGTTCGCATGTTAATAAGCAAGTCCAACTGTAGTGCAAAGTGCAAGATTGGTTCTATCAACAATTACTCTTTGGATAGTCTTCACTTTAACATGGATCTGTCAGGCAGGGCAGGGGTATGCCCCGTTTGCTGCATGCAAAGGAGGAGGCACAAAATATATGGGCGAGTGGCCTTCCATTCGATTTGCCTGAAAATTGGATATGTTGTGCCCCAGACCATCCTGATCAATGTTAGATAGGGACATTTCGAGGTAGGACCTACAGGGAACATGCTAATGACCTCCGCAGGTAATAGGGGGAGTAGTAGACTACAATAATAAGTCTCAGGAACTCGATGGTTATTGCATTAAATTATCTATTAAGCTTTATTACCTATTCATCTGGTTCAAATTATTCTACTCCATGAAGGTTGTCATCTGGAGTTTCCTCCAGCTGCAATTCAACATTCATTGGGTCAATGTAAGGAAGCGAGGTTTCTCTCACAGCAGTATTCTAGCCTCTTCGATGAATAGCAATTAGCATGCTCCCTGTAGGTCCTACCTCGAAATGTCCCTATCCAACATTGATCAGGATGGTCTGGGCTGCAACATATCCCATTTTCAGCCAAATCGAACGGAAAACCAGAGCATATCCCATATGACCTTCGGAGGTCAATAGTACGCTCCCTGTAGGTCCTACCTCGAAATGTCCCTATCTAACATTGATCAGGATGGTCTGGGCCACGACATATCCAATTTTCAGGCAAATCGAACAGAAGGCCACTCGCCCATATATTTTGTGCCTGATCCTTTATTTCATCCAAATGTGACATCCTGGCAGCAAATCCAGGGAACACAGATCCAGCAGGCTGTTTACCTTGATCCTCTATCCATCCACCTTGACCCACCCTGATCAAGGCATTTGCCTATGTCTCAAAGCAATGGAGGGGAGGAGAGGAAAGAGATATGAGTATTAGCTGTGAAAGTTTCGAGGTCATGATGTTTACTATTAACTATATTTGCTAGATTAGAGTGTGACAGTATGATCTTAGCACAAATCTGACATTTTTGTAATCAGCAGGTTCGTGGACATCAGCGCTGTAAATTTCAACTTTACCGTTATTAGTTCTTTTGCAATAAAATATTTTGAAAATCAAGTCATGCTTTCACAACTCTGCCGCAGCCATTTTCACCCAAATTTTGCCACCTAGCTATAATTCAAGAACTAGAAGAGCTAGGAAGCTGAAATTTTCAGGATATTAGTTTCTCAGTACACAGTTTCCACATTTAAAATTTCAAGAAAATCTGAGATGGTGGGTGACATGCCTGGACGAACTGACATAGAATGACCTAGCATTAAGGGGAAATTATAATTGCAGTTGTGGCATACATCCACAGTTTTCCAACTTGGTCACAACAGCTGATAAGCCAGTAGTGTAGCATAACAGTGGAGCTGCTTTTATATGCAGCTGCCAGAATTGCATCCACCTGCCTAGCTTCTAGGACATGATGTGCTGACCTGGCAGGTGGAAGGAGGAACAACTTGAGTGTATGAACTGTCATGTGTTGCCAGCAGCCAGAACATAGGAGGCTGCTTTTCTCTTGGGGCACACCACATTGTCAAACTCCCTAGACCAGTGCTTCCCAATTTCTTTCGTTGGCGACCCCCCCAAAAAAGTCCGCACATTTCGATTCGCTAACATGAAAAGTCAGGTAAACAGCAACATGGCCTTACCTTATGCTCATAATTTCCCAGAAATTTAGCATCATTTTGTGAAAATAATATGTAGCCCTCCATTGCGAGTACATGCAAGTGAGACTTTCGCAGGAGCTCAATTGATCACTTTCTGAACACAAAAATTCTTGTATTATTTTGCATATAAGTGCATATTTTGGGTTTGTTATTTTGCCAATAACAGCATATAAGTAAATGTCTATTGTCAATTCTGTATTTTATTTCTGGACTTGTTAAAGATCTACTCGCCAGTATTGCATTCCACAATTGATAGAGGTACATGGAAGCTGTTTGCATGTTCCAAGGAAGCTATTTTGTTTAAGTCAGAAAAGTCTGGGGCACAGGAATGGATTTCAAGTCATCCTTTGTTGCATACAAACACGTGGCCAGCTTTCCGTCCGGTAAGCACCACGAACCGGGCCATAAGCTGGCGAAAGTCGACGTAGAATTATAAGGTATAAAACCCAAAAGTGACTTTTCCTTGGAAATGTTGTAAGGTTGCGATAAAGTTACGTCTCGATGAAATCCATTCATTACATCGCGAAATATTTACTTCACATGGGTCCGATAAGTCACTGGAAGGAAAGCTGGCCACGATGCAGTTGTGTTGGATTTCAAAATGACACCCGTCAAAATTCATTCTTGCAAAGGACACTTCCCCCTCAAGTATTCTCCAGTCAAAGTTGCTATGTCAAAAATTCTCCTGCAGGGTTGAAAGATGTACTATGTCGCTCAAAAAGATGAAGACCATTTTGCATTTGGTTTCAATGCACAATCGTCTTCATCTTTTTGAGTGATATAATACCTTACTGAGCTTTTACAGGGACTAGTCCCGCAATGTGCTGCAAGTTGTATCATTTTTAGGCGGTAATTTAGAGCATATTTTGTAGATTTTTGGAGGATATTGGTATGACTACTTCGATGTTTTTTAGAGAGTAACTCACCAACTTGTAGTTTGCTCTCTCCTCATCCCATCCTGACATCAAACTCATCTCCACCTCTTTCTGCTAAGGAGGGAAAAAAGCTGATAAATGGGAGTGTGATATTTTTACACAATATTTTCTTTACAAGATTCGTTACAATGTGGTAAATGGAATCATTTTGTTTCAGGTTTTTAGAATCTGCCGACTTCCAGCCAAATGTTGCCAAACGGTACATTGACCAGAAATTCGTACTACAGGTAACTTCTGTATTTATTAATTAATTACTATTTCACATGTGAGAGCTCTTTTCACTTGCAGCTTTTGGAGCTCTTTGATTCTGAGGACCCCCGTGAGAGGGATTTTCTTAAAACCACCCTGCACAGAATATATGGAAAATTTTTAGGACTCCGAGCTTACATCAGAAAACAGATTAATAACATATTTTATAGGTAAGACTGTGTACCATAACTTTTACATGCAATTATTTTACACTTGCGCTTTTGTATTTTAGGTTTATATATGAGACTGAGCACCATAATGGGATAGCAGAGTTGTTAGAGATATTAGGAAGGTAATGTCATGGATATTGAAAATATATCTGGCTAAAGTTGTTATTCATTTTTCTAATTTAATTTCCAGTATAATCAATGGTTTTGCCTTGCCCCTGAAGGAGGAACACAAGGTGTTCTTGTTGAAGGTGTTGTTGCCACTCCACAAAGTGAAATCCCTATCTGTTTATCATCCCCAACTCGCCTACTGTGTAGTGCAGTTCTTAGAAAAGGATCCATCTCTTACTGAGCCAGTCATTATGAGTTTGCTCAAGGTCTGGCCCAAGACTCACTCTCCAAAGGAGGCAAGTGCTTAGTTTGTTTCTAAGGAGGGAAGTTAAAACTGCTTGCTTGCTTGCCTAAAAGCTGAGTTACATGAGGCCACTGCTAGCAAAACATAAGCATGGTTCGTCAATCAGCATTGCCATGGAGCCACCATGCGTGTTCCTGCATGCTGTGGCAGGCTGCACTTAGGTTTCCCTAGCCGAGGTCTTGTGCAAACAAGCCTTTAGTTGTTTAATTGATTTTCGTGTGCATATGTATGATTTTTTTCTGTGGTGTGTTTGTGCTGAATGAACAGAATTTCCTACCCCTTGGATTACCCGTACTTGCCTGCTACATTGGCATTAGTTCTACCGTGTATCTGTGCATTTCTTGTGGAGGTGCACTGTCTGTTTTTTTTTTTTTTTACCCCAATTGCAACTGCACCTAGAGAAAAAATGGATTGAATTGGTGCCAAATAATCTCAAAAGACATTCCTATTCAAAATGCTATAGAGCCGTAGTAAATAATTTTGGTGAAAGTTTGATGCAAGTTTCTCGTAGATGAGTTCTGTTGCTTTTACGAAAATATTTTAACTCTGTTCCTCACAGATTTCTAATCTAGTAAGCAAGTTTCTTATAAGTCAAGTGTGTTGTGGGAGAATTATTAGATGAAATTGAAAGTTGCAGAATGCTCTATGACATTCTTGAGTGATGATTGTGAGTGACGAAGTTTTTATGAAATATCTTAAAGGTGATGTTTCTGAACGAATTGGAGGAGATCCTGGATGTCATTGAACCGGCAGAATTTCAGAAAGTGATGGTGCCTCTTTTTCGTCAACTGGCTAAGTGTGTGTCCAGCCCACACTTCCAAGTGGCTGAAAGAGCCCTCTATTACTGGAACAATGAGTACATTATGTCACTCATAAGTGACAATGCCAGTGTCATACTTCCCATAATGTTCCCATCCCTATATCGCAATTCCAAGTCACACTGGAACAAGTAAGTGTCTCAAAACCATGGCTTGATCTTGACAAATGATTTTCATGCAAATATTTTCTTGTAGGACAATACATGGCTTGATCTACAATGCACTGAAGCTGTTTATGGAGATGAACCAGAAACTGTTTGATGAGTGTACACAGCACTACAAGCAAGAGAGACAGAAGTGAGTTTAAGTTATTATCATGTCGTATTTATTTGTGATTTGCGGAGTTGAATGGGGTGGGAGAGCCAGAAGCAGTGCCACTGACACCAATTTTGGTGGAATGCTCATGAGACCACATATTCTATCTAAGGCAACTTGTGACCTGTTACAAGGATGTGTGTGCAAAATAACATGACAATCTAATTTAATGTGACTGGCCAGCTGAAGTTAGTTCCTTTCTTACATTTTGCTCATGACAGTTAAAAATTGTTGCCTGGGAAATAATCATGTATGATATACATGCATGTACTACTGTACATTGCAACTTCCCAGTATTTAGGGCCATTGGTCATGGTAATACGGAAGTAATAATAAATTGAGCCAAATTACGCAAAGACACTAAATTTCTAATTTAATATTTCCATGAATATTTGACCTGGGGTGTTCACATTGTACAAGCCTTTACCAAAGGTGTATCTACTGTATTATATTTTGTTTTGTGGAACTTGGTTAAGTAATACTTTTGGGAGTAATGAATTCGCTACTTTTAGAGAAGTCACTGAAATTCCAGTGAACCCTTTGGACCTCGTGGCACATTCCGCCTCAATTTCTTTGAATGATAAAGTACTCTACCTACTCAAATATAACTGCATAAAAGAAGCAGGGTTGTGGAAAAAATTTGCTAACCACAACTGACATTTAAGTTGAAACACCCTCTATATTGATACCCTAAGCTCATGTTTCCTTCAACTTGCCTAGCCTTATTGAGCACCATGTAGATGTCCCTTTTTTCAGTAGGATGGTAGTACTATTTGTAGATAGCCTGTTGTTGTCCCCTCTTACCCTTTTGTCCCACTCCCCACCCACCCTTTCCCACCTCTAGTCTCACAAATTGCCATATGAAGGACAAACTAACAATCAGATAAGGGATCCCGAATTGAGAAAGGGCTAACTGGCTGCAAGAGGCATTGCTGCTAACTCTTCCCCTTCCTTGAGATGACAAACTTAGCTGCTCCATTTTTTTTTTTTACACCTTAGATAATGTTGAAATAATGAATGTTTTCAAGAGTAAGTTGATTAAGGAGTCAAAAGTATATGAATATATTTAAAATTATACACCCAGATGATTTTTATATATTTTGTAAATAAATTGGCTGCCACTTGGCAGAAGAATAGTTATGACCTCACTGTCAGAGGGTTAAGGTATCTTAATTGCAAAGCAGGTCACATTTTTGGATCCTAGGGACCCATGCAGGCACATTCCATGCAATACCTGAAAATGAATTTGGAGACAGTGACCCTTAACTCCTTCAGCCCCAGTCACCTACATACATAGGTGACGGCACACAGGGGAAAAGAGCCTGGTGCTGAAGGGGTTAATGAAAGTTAGCTGAATAATAGAATTTATGTGTGCAGTATTCCTTGGTCAACCACCCTGTGTATACTGTTTGCTGGAAAGGCTGAAGCCACATACTTGTCCTGAGTCGCTTTGTGACATGTCATTTTCTCCCACTCACTCTCCTTTAGTAAGGACCATTCTTCACATAGGTTTGTATGGGCTATCATGTAGATCTGGGCTTAGAGCTTGGGAGGTGGGGGTTCCAGTCCAAACTGGCACTTGGCATGGCTTGATTTGCTGACCCCTGCCCTTCTGCAGGGAGAAGGAGAAGGTGAGGGACCGTGAAGAAATGTGGACACGCATGGAGGAGCTAGCTATGAAGAACCCACACTTTGGCAGTGTGAAACCAAGCCACAGCATCCCATGCATTGTGTCGGTGGATGCCCTGTCATCACCTCCAGGAGTTGGAGATGGGGATGATGAGATCACTTATGAGAAGATTGAGGCGGAGGCCAGAGAGGTGGTTGTACCCTTCCTCATACTCTAGTCATGTTTTTGTGCTGTTATAATCATGAGAGAGAATTTATAATCATGAGAGTGAATTTAGGCCTAGTTGCATGATCGATAGGAAATCTGTAACAGCTTGTTGATCTCAATCTCCTCTCCAGTCTACTATGACAGGTGTTGCATGACAAGTGGCAGGTGCAAAACAAGTTGATTTATGATTAGTTTTGGTTTACTCTGATCATTAGTGGGATAATCCAGAACAAATGGTTTTGGGCCCTCTGTTGCCACGATTTTATATAGTGTGCATCCCGCTCTGGTGTTTTGTGAAAAATGTGACCCTTTTTTTTAGACAAAGTAGTGCTAAATTGTAATACTTTTTAAAATGCACAATTTCTGCTTGCCAGAAGAATCTCGCCTTAGGTTTATGTATGTAAACATATGCAGTATACTTGTGGGGGTATCCTTGGTGAAAGAAACAAATTTGCTGCAAAAATATAACGTTGTTGTGAGCTTGCCCCCCATGAGAGTCCCAGGCCTTGACCCTTCCCTCTTCCAGTTATGTCACACTCATGTTATGAAAGGGACATCACAAACCCACTTGAATGTTTGTATTCCAGGTGGGTACTTCTCATTCATGGATAATTAACAATCAGAACCTTGTTTTCCAATCAAATGTTTAACCATCTTTTGAGGTATGCAACACTTAGCCACAAAACCATCACATCTAGCTCCAGCTGGTAGTGGTAGATCGCATCTACCATTCAACTTACGGTCGATCATGCAACTGGCCCTTAGGCCCCTTTACAGGAGGCTGTTTCTAGCAAAATTAAGCATGGCCTGCCAATCAGTTTTATGATTGACTATCCACAGGCATGCAGGCTGAAACTCGTGAAGTCAGATGCACCAAGTTTTATATATATGCATTTTGCTAGCCACTCTTGCTTGGGGGTAAAGAATCATGCAGTCATCATTAAAATGTTTCTACTTCTGCTACAGTAAGGTACTATATCGCCCAAAAAGATAGAGACGATTTTGCATTTGACTCAAGTGCAACTTGCACTTGAATCAAATGCCAATCGTCTCTATCTTTTTGAGCGATATAGTACATCATTAGGAACATTTGCAAGGCCCAGTTAATTTTGTGTATTCAATTATCCATACCAATACATACTGCCAATATATTTTGGAGCATGATTTGCAAAAATTTTGATGACAAACCCCTCAACAATGCAGAGGGTGATGACACCAAACCTAGCCAAGACTCAGGTTTTTGGAAGACCTGTTATGAGCAAAAAGTAGACACATTGTTACAAGTTGAGTGTTGGAATCATGATTAAACAAAATGAAAGGTAACTCTAGTCACTAGGTGCAAGGTGGGTGACACTACATTGTGAGGGGGTTGCTAGATGACTTGGGGGTACTATTGGTAATTGAACTGTTTTTCGTTTGTGGCGGTTCCTATTTGGACAGTATTACCTTGCACCCTTCCATGGGCAGTAGGTGATTGCTAAAGGAGGCTAGCGGAAAATTTGTAACAGATCCATACCAAAAGTCATGAGAATTGAATTTTAGCATGTATATTCCTTCACTGCCATGAATCACTTGTCAGACATATCTGCATTCGATTTCACCATTGCCATATTTCAACAAAATCTGTCTTCTTATTTATGCATTTTTGTACCTGGATAAATATTTGAACATCCCTCTGTGGCAGAACTCTCTTTGAGAAGTTCGCAAGTACGTATTGATATGTAGCATTTTGGCTACATCATTGATCTCATATTCTGATTTTGACACCCAAGTGGCAAAGCATGGAAGCGGCATCACTCATCACCACCCAAGACTAGGAAATCCGATGCAGTGGCCCTCACAATACATTGATGAATACAAACCCGTGGAACATCATTCTGTTTAGGGACAATATTCAAACTCCTGCTGGATGACTACAAATGCATAAGTCAGAACATCAATTTTGTAACAATGTGAAGAAAGAAATGAAGATAAGAGTGATTAGCAGTTCATGGCTGTGCAACAATTACACAGGCCTGCGATGAAATTTTTTTTTTGAAAGTGAGAGGTGTTTCTTATGTATTTTTTAATGCTGATTTCGGGGAAAATACGCAAAATCTTTTATCACCCACAGTTTTTGAGATATATCATTTTAAAACTTGGAACGATTTACTAGGGGTCTTTCCGAATCAAGTGGACCTAAATGTTGCTAGACCGTCACGGATCTTGGTCAAAATAATCGCAGATGTACTCAACTATTCCTTAATGCTGTTTATAAAATTTACGCCATATTTCGCAATACCATGATGAGGAAATAAATCGCAAAAATCTGGAAATGAGTGAAAATTAGGCCTTTTTGGGAGAATATTTTTCGTTTAGTGGAAGTGATCAGAACCCAATGAACATATACATCAAAAGAAAGAGAAACACCAGGAGAATGCGTCGCTGGAATTAGTTTTCCTCTAAAATGCAAAAATAAATTTTTATAGCATTTCATTGGTCACTTGCTCAGTCACATGCCCAAGAATATATTGTGACCTCAACCATTAGTGATGTGTTTGCGTTACATCAGTCATATTTAGTGACACTATTTGTGACTGACACAAGGTTCAGTATGTTAAGTTAGAGGCCTTGGTCATGCATGGTTCGCGAGAAAATAATAGATTATAATATATATAATAATTTATATCAGAGGCCTGCGATGAAATTTTTTTCTTCAAAGTGAGAGGTGTTTCTTATGTATTTTTTCATGCTGATTTCGGGAAAAATACGCAATAACTTCTATCACGTACAGTTTCGACACAAATCGAGAATTTCTGTCTGGTTGCCTACATACTGGGCGCGCTATAAAAATGTGTCAAGCCAATATTTAGCTTAGAATCATTCAAAAATAGATATTTCAGGTCAACGATGATAAATTGAAACATAGAAAGTAGAAAAATGTTAAAATGTTAAAATTTAATTTATAACCTCTAATGTGGCAACACCTGAACCACGCGGTAGGGTGGGTGCATAGAAAACATTTTTTTCCACGAGTACCTGTAAGTACCTACTCATGCCATCTATTTCATATTGAAGGAGATGGCCGTGGCTTTGTAACCTATTTTTTTCTCAAACCTACTCATCCCCCACCTAGGCCTGAACCAAAGGCTTTTTTACTCTGCTATACTCTTCTGTGTGATTTTCCTGAATCTTTATCCTCACTTTGTGGTAAAACCTGACGTGATAGAGGAAAAAGCTCTGCATTTCTGAACTCAACGTATAGAAATACATTAGAAACACATAAAACTGTGCAGAAAAAAAATAAACGTATTATTTCGCAGGCCTGTGTTATTTTCAATGATACAATAAAATAATCTCGACTTTTTGTATGACTGTAGATATGAATGGTGACAGGCAAATCTGAAAATGCAGTTATGCTTTCAGCCTGAGTTTTATTGGCGCCTGTTTAATGGCGAGTTTGCTCCCGTCAACAGGTGAGAAAGGTGAAGAACAAGGAGAAGCCGTTGCTGCGCAGGAAGTCTGAGCTGCCTCATGACACCTACACCCTCAAGGCTTTGAATGACCACAAGAGGGCAGATGAGTTTTTGCCCACGCCACCAGATGTCAACCAGTGCTAATTTGAACCCTGTGGATAGGGAGGGGGCATGATCAGGAAGCAAACTGCAACAACTCCAAGTTTAGGCTTGTAATTTATAACACATCTTTTGGAGAGTTTACACAAGGGGAGCTGCTTTTTTTGTATCCTTTTTTGCGATCATGAAAATTGCACTGTGTGGGAAAGGCATTTTTGCACTGGTTTTGATTGAGGAGAGTGTGGACACTACCAATGGTGTCAGGTCAAAATATGGGGGAAAAATATAGTGTATGCACACAAAGTGTGGATACATTGGTGTTGTTTTAGATGGGAAATTTTATGGTCCTGGTCACATGGCTCTGGCAGCAGGCTGGGGCTGAAATATGTAGTGTAATTTCAAATAGCCCTAGCTTTTAGGGAGAGCCCTGACACCCCCTGTTCAGCCACGGCTGTAGGTGGAGCCACTATAATCACTGCCCTGAGGCTCCCCTGTCCGGTCCCTCTACCCCACCCTCACTACTATCCCAGCTCCTCTTTAGGCCTCCGGCTGCTATTTTGTCGTGTCAAAGGCAGGGGGTTGGGTGCCCAAGCACCTAGATGGAGCTTCGACACCTGGCTAGGGCTGCGCAATTTCCCATCTAAAAGCAACATGAGCTGCTCAGGTGGGTTGGTGTTGTCCCTGTTACATCTTGAGGAGGTTGGATCCCAGGGTATGCCCTCCTTCCCCTCCCTGCTGCCCCTCGTCTCTCCTTTCTGTATTGCATGAGAGCATTGTGGGAGGAGCAAGGAATAATGTAGACATAATGTGGTGGGAACAAATTAATGTGTATATTCAGTTGCGCATGGGTATATTTTGCAGAGCAGGGAGTTTGTGTAAATTGCAACTTATTTATTTGGTAACTTGAATGTTAAGTGCTGCTTGTCAATGGGAAATGACGATAAAGTGAGACGGACAGTGATGAGGAAGCTGCTTATTTTTATACCTGACCTGCATGGAGGAAAATACGTTTCAAGGTCACATTTCTGTTGTGCTTTTGTCAGGTCATGTACAGGTGATTTAACAGTTCTGGATACACAAAAACAAATAATAACATGAAAAAAAGGAGTTGTAGGCCAACATTTCCCTTGTATTGTAGTTCTTCAGTAAGTTGTGCCAAAACCTCTGGAAGAAAAAGCTAACTTTACTCGACGCACACTTTCACACATCTTGCCCCTTTTTGAAGCACTCCCACCTCTTTTCACCGGATTGAGACACACCCACATCTACACACTTACCTTTTCTGTGAGTGTTTATACATTCCATCCGATAGATTGCAGGAGTGAAAACAAAAATTATTTGTAGTGGCAACCAAGTGATGTAATCTTTTGTATCTGATTGGTATAGTTTTTTCAGTCCCAGTTGACATTGATTGTGGCATGCGAGAAAAAGGACAGGATTTTAAGAAATATTACACACAAACACATACACAAGGTACACACACCACACACATATGTACGTAAGATACACATGTATAGTGTTAGTGTTAGAAGACAATTATAGTGACCACCATGTTAAAGAGACCCAGAAGGCAGCACCTCGATTCGTTTTAAAAATGTATGTGGACCACTGGTACTCTCTTTCTTCATTGTGTCTGCTGGAGGAAGAGAAGGCAACAGGTGACACATTCCAACAAGGAAGTGGCTTGTTTTGTTGTAGTGGACATGGAGGTGGAACTGTTTAGCAAGCACTTTGGAGAGTGGATTTTGGGGGGGAGGGACACAGGTGAACGGTGACCCAGAATAGACTGTTGATGAGAAACCATCTTTATATTATTTTTTCCTTTTATGGGGACAGTGAGGGGAAGTGTCTGCCAATGGTGTGTGTGTTTTGTCTCCTAAGGTTGTAGTTTTCTATTTTGTCATACTAGGTGCAATCGCTTTTAAGTTGTGCAAATGACCCAACACCTGCCCTTTCTTCACACATCCCGTTTGGCAAACTAAAATATGTCCTTACCCCACATATTGATGCAAGCTGCCAAAGATCCCCTCCTGACTTGACCTCATTCCCCAGTAAAACCCCGACCCAAAACTAGTATTCTGCTTCTCATCAAAAAGAGCACCCAAGTAGATCACTTCTTTTTTGCTTTGTAACTTGAGTGTGCCTGGTTGTCAAAAACCCCTGTAAAGATGAGACGGAAAAAAATGTGATGATAATAATCATTATAACAATAAATTCTGATAATTAAAAGACTAGCTTTATTAAGTCAAACAGTGCACTCTGGACGGAGTAATACCCTGGTTCAAGTTTACCCATGTCATGATTGAATTGGATATGGTGCATTTACACAAGTACAGTGTTGGACATTAATCGAGGCATACTGCCAGCGACATTTTCCGAAGCGGCAGAAGAAGGAATCTTGCTTGCCCGGCTTGCAGTATCCTTATCTTCGATTCCTTTTTCTGCCGCTTCGGAAAACGTTGCTAGCAATATTCCTCGATTAATGTCCAAGACTGTACAGGACTGATGCAAAAATTGAATACACTGGTTCAATTTTACCCATGTGGGTCATGAGAAATACTGGATATGGTGCATAAACGCAAGTACAGGACATATGCAAAAGTTGCTGGTTTAAGACTCGTGGAATTCCAGCAGAAGCTTCTGGAGATGTCGGGATTCATAAGTCACCGTGTTCTTCGCAAACCAATCCTCATGCTCCTCCAGAGGGTGCTCAATCTGGGTTTTCACGCCACCCCCGTAATCTGCAAAGAAAATAATTACATTAATAATTCATACCCCGTTATCAGCCGGCGGCTCTTTAGGGGGGAATTTTTGTTTTGTCTGGAACTCTTTGCTTGCATTTTTACTTATTGCTCTTTGGGAGAGGATAGGAAAGGAAGGGGGCCGGCTGTGGCCTGTTTATTAGGAAACAACTCCGGAATTCTCCTGGAGAAACCGTGGGAAACCACAGAAAACCACTGTTAGAGTTGCCGGCACCGGGATTCGAACCCAGGACCTTCCGATTATCAGTCGGACGCCTTATCCACTATGCCAACCTGCTTCGGTGAAAATAATTACATTTGGCTGTACTCTCCTGCGAACTAACAAGGGAAGTGTAAGTGTTGTCCGTAGAGTTTCTGAATGAAACTTGGCACAATAATATATGCAGGTGAGTTATTAAAGAAAATGCAAACAATTTAGGCAAATGCCCACAAAGTCAAAAGTTATGACCTCTCAAACTCACAAGGGACACTTTCCAAGGTCTCACCGATTTTCTTGAAATTCAGTACATTGGTAGCCCCCAAAAAGGGGTCACCGGGTCATTTTGAGCAGGTCACTTTAGGTGTGTTTTTCATCCATTGGGGTGGACTACCAATGTACCAAATTTCAAGAAAGTCGGTGAGACCTTGGAAAGTGTCCCTTGTGAGTTCGAGAGGTCATAACCAGGCGCTAGGGGTGTGCGACCAGTGCTACCGCACAGGGTGCAGATGCGTGTGGGGCGCGAAAGAAGCGTGGTGAGCCCTTTCCAAATAATACTGTATAAAAAGATGTCGTTAAATTTTTCTTCCTTAATGGCGCACACAAGGCCACAAGGGCGCCACTTACTCAGCGCTTTCCAATGGCTTCCAGCAGCAAAATTTATGAATGCAATTGACAATGCTCACCACATTCTTTCAGCATTTCTGCTTCAAAAACCTGTTGTCATAGCGCCCCCTTCCACAAAGGCGCCCCCTTCCAAAAAGTAAATAAAAAGCAGTCGGAGGCAGTGCCGGATTTATATGGGGCGCAGGGTGCGAGCGCCCTGGGCCCCCCTGCCAGGCGGGACCCCCAAAAAGTTTAACATTTTATTTTTCATTCAGAAACTCCACGGACAACATTTACACTTCCCTTGTAAGTATATGCCTGCATACTGCATACCAATGTATACTCCAGTTTGTTTTAAGTTTGGGCTGATGTCACCTTTGTTGCCAATATTATTGCAACTTAGTATTGACAATGAAGGTGATACTAGATCAAATGTCTTAAAAAATGGATTATACACCTTGAATTCTTGTTCATATCCTTGATAGTGTACACCTGCATATCTGAGGGTATAATTCCTTGGGAAAGTGTTGAGAATGCTACCTGGTATTAAGGCCCATTTCCAAAGAAGCTTCAGCTTGAAAAAGTGAGCTTTGGCGCTCACCTTAGCCGCAGCTTCACAGCTAGCGCCCTCAGGCCGGTTCCCAAAGCAGCTTTGCCTTGCCAGCTTGTGAAAACCAAAATGGTGATCACAACGGAGCGGAGGAGATTGCTCTTCAGGCTGAAGGTCACTCTTTTGAGGTTGCTAATCAGTCTCTCTCTCTCCTCGCTGCCTCCCCCTGCATTGGCAGGGCCCTCTGCCCGATAAGCTCCATCCGTGATCTTCGACTGGTCATATTCTTTTCTCCTCTCCTTCACCATGCCCCGACTTCCCCACTCCGTGCCTTCCTCCCACCCCCTGCAACCTCCCCACCAAGATGGTCCCACGTGACCACAGGGAGCCACGCGGATTGGTCAGAAGGAAGCTCCAGCTCCATTGCTAGCTTGAAATATCGATGGGAGTTCAATGTTGAAGCAAGCTGCTTGAATATCAACCCAGCACTAGAAACACGTGGCAGCTAGAGCTAAAGCGAGCGCCAGAGCGCACTTTTTCAAGCTGAAGCTCCTTTGGAAACGGGCCTTTAAGAGGAAATTTGTCAGGCTAAATTGCTTTGGCCGTTTTTAAATATATAAATAGATGCACAATAATAAAAAATTACTCTTCCACCCAGTATATTATGCACTAATATTGGCATTACGTCTGCTTTAGTTTGTGATATAAATGCAACTTAAAAACTGGGCCTCATTTACCTTTGCTAGAAGAATTGGAATGTGTGGTTCTTATCATCGGGCAGTTTCAGAAAATTGCACATTTGCAACTCTTTCATCATTGTATCTCAAATGATTAAAATAATGAGGGAGAATCAAAAAGTAATTGAGTAATTTTTTAATTCAGAGGTTTCACTAGAGAAACTGAAACTGAGATATACATATGCAAGTGCAAGTCTTTCTCTAATTTCAGACGTAGTCGCCATACAATTTGGTGCATTTGTCCCATCAGGACATGAGTTTTTCCATAGCCCTGCAGGAAAAACGTCAGACTGGGTGGGAAACCAGTGGGGGATGGCATCTTTCACTCCCTCGATGTCGCTGAAGTTCTAACCTGCCAGGTGCTTCTTCATTGGTCCAAAGAGATAGTAGACCATGGATAAAACCACCTCTTTGGACCAAAAAAGAAGCACCTGGCTGGTCAGAACTTCAGCATGGGTGGGAAGCCAGTGTGGGATGATCTCTTTCACTTCCTCGATGTCAATGAGTTCTTGAGAAGCTAGTGCTTCTTTTTTGGTCCAAAGAGGTGGTTTTACCCATGGTCTGCCATCTCTTTGGACCAATGAAGAAGCTCCTGGCAGTTCAGAACTTCAGCGACATCGAGGAAGTGAAAGAGGCCATCCCCCACTGGCTTCCCACTCAGTCTGACGCTTTTTTCTGCAGGGGTATGGAAAAACAAGTGTCCTGGTGGGACAAATGCACCAAATTGTATGGTGACTGTCTAAAATTAGAGAAAGACTTGCACTTTCATATGTATATCTCAATTAAGTTTCTCTAGTAAAACCTCTGAATTAAAAAATCCCTCAATAACTTTTTGATTCTCCCTCATATGTAGAGTACAATCTTAGCGTTTGCTATTTTGACATCATGCGCAGTTTGCATCAAAAATATTGGTCCTCAAAGCAAGTAGGGGTGGAATTTTCGTATCACTGCTAGTTACTGCTAACTTAGCAGTACCAGTGTAACACATTGGTACTGCTAAGTGAGCAGTAACTAGCAGTGAGACGAAAATTCCACCCTAAGTGTCACATTTGCCAGTCATCTAGGGTGAATATTCTTTCAACCAGTAAAGCCATTTCCTGATTACAGTCCCTTTTAAGTGTTGGATACTGGTGAAGTTACATTGTATAATGTACAAGGTGTTCCAAGTACACATTAGTCCTTTTAGTTATGGGAAATTTCGCTTGAAGCTGTTATGTTTTGTGGCTTGTTGCCCCCTAATCCAGATCTGCCGTCAGTTGTAAGAAGACCGTAACTCAAAAACTAGTACGGGCGAAAGTCGCATGCATGCCGTGCACTAATCCACCCTGGCTCAGAGGGGATTAGTGCAGGGCGTGCATGTGACTTTCGCCCTTACTAGTTTTTGAGTTACGGTCTTCTTACATCTGACGGCAGAGATGCTCTATTCTATGGCCACTGCTACCAATGACGTAGAGAAAAAGGATTGCGCGAAATTTCGCAAACAAGTTTCAAATGAGGCTTTTCTGGGACACCAAGTTCATTGGGAGATTATATTCAACAAATATTTAAAAAACTGGTTTAGATTTCGGATTCAGTGTGTCAAAATAGGTTCTACATTCAACTTCTGGTAGAGGCCACTCTGGTTTCCCGGGTTCACTCTATCCTTGTACAGGCGGGTAACCGTATGATTTAGATTTTGAAATTAGTTTCCTGAAATAACTACCACAATAACTATCAAAAACCCTGAATTCTGCCAAGTACAAGCAACCACGCGTTAGGAACGTTATTTGATTTCTCTGGCCGCCATGACAGTAGAGGGAAAATCAAAGGGTTTTTCAGCTTCAGGTTGATGGGGCTAGCAGTGGTTGACGGCTACATTCAACCACCTGATAGTACTGAGGCACCTGGATCGGGGTGAAACAAGCTACACAAAAATAACTACTGTGGTTGATATTAGTGATAACTAAAAACAACCCAAGAACCTGGAATACCCTGTATAAACATGAAGCGTACAGTTCTGGTCATAATATCAAGGCAACCGCCAGCGACATTTTCCGAAGCGGCAGAAAAAGGAATCGAAGATAAGCATACTTCAAGCATGGGCGAACATGATTCCTTCTTCTGCCACTTCGGAAAATGTCGCTGGCGGTTGCCTCGATATATGACCAGAACTGTACTTAGCATATCATTAGCACTGCCAGTACATATTTCAGCACATTTTACCAAGCATTAACCCTCATGCATTTTCCTATGAAAATGCTGTAGAATATTGACACATTATTAGGTAGGTAGGTTATTAGGTACCTTCGCAGTGCTCCAGAAACAGCAAGCACTCTTGCAGCACAGCATCTCTGATGGTGACTGTGTGCTTGCACAAATTCTCGATTAGCGACAGGAAGCACCTCTTTGCATAAAACCAGGTGTCGGTGCCTAGCTTCTTGCTGTAAGGCTCGAGGCTCTTGATCACACGTGAGATCCCAAACTCGTAGTTGCCTTTGGAACAGTAAAGTGTCCTGTAAGAAAACCAAGTGACATGTGAGAAACCTGTATGCCAAAAGTGGCAGATTGCATTCCAGGGCAGACCGAATTTGCATCTTCATCCTTTTCAGACTGTCAATGCACAATATAGTGAACATTCTGCCTATTTTTGAAAGGTATTTGAAAGGCTCAATAGTGTGGGCCTCAATTACCTCAGTTATGGTTTTTGCTCATACCATTGCAGATGAACCAACACAGGAGCATCCACAAGCCCCAATGCACATATTGGTCCACCTGGGTGGTTAGATAAAGAGGGTAGCCACTTGCATTGAAGGTGTACACTGGTTTCCTGAAGTCCTTGGTTTTTGGAGGATTCTGCTCAAACCAGCTGAAACCATACCAGCTTCAGATGGTTTCTGCAGGAAAGTGTACCCTGGATTCTCAAAGTAGCAACCATAGACCTCAGAGCGTGCCTCTAAGGTCTATGGTAGCAACCCCCTTGGGCTAGATTACTGTAAATAAACAGGCGTGCAGGATAACTGTGTCATAGCTGACCTTGTGCACTGCATTAATTTCTACTCTCTAGGGGTTGTACGCAAAAGCAAGAATGCATCAGAATGTACAACATAATTCCTACACTGGTACTTTAATTCTCCTGTATGTCAAAAGAAGTCTTTGTTACCTACGATGGTCACTTGAGGGCACACAAGGGAGTACGTTTCCTCACCCTCATACTTTTCATGCAAACCTAGTGTTCATGAAAGAGCAGATGGTGCTGAGTTCATCAATGTGGATCATATACGCCTTAAATTGTCCATGGACACACCCATACAGGTTGTTTAGATTGTTAGATAGTTTAGATTAATATACATGAGGTCTTGGAGAATGCATGCATTTTCAGTATCTGCTGAATAAGCAGCTTAGGGAAGTTTACACTAGGCTAGAAAGCTGTAGGGCAAGTTGTCATGATAAGTTTTGCTCCATGTAGTAAAGCAGAGTCAGCCATGACTACATGTAATCTGAGGCAGAAAATAATCAGGTCCTGCAATTTGCATCCTACTGCATCCCTTACCCATTTTTGTCCTGACAACCTGCTTGGTGACGGCATCTCACCATGTCAATGTCCCTTATTTAAAATGGAAGAATTGCTTCCAAAAATGGTCACTTCAATGGGAACATACTC
This sequence comes from Catajapyx aquilonaris, assembly GCA_000934665.2. Taxonomy (NCBI): domain Eukaryota; kingdom Metazoa; phylum Arthropoda; class Diplura; order Dicellurata; family Japygidae; genus Catajapyx; species Catajapyx aquilonaris. The sequence continues at coordinate 55,400 of KZ538411.1, forward strand.
TACAGCTACCGAAGCAGAAGTGGTGTAGTGGATATGGTGTCCGACTGCTAATCGGGAGGTCCTGGGTTCGAATCCCGGAGGCCGGCGATCCTGACCTTGGTTTTCTGTGGTTTTCCAAGGTCGCCCCAGGAATAATTTCCGGGATCGTACCGTAAAATAGGCCACAGCCGCTTCCTTCCTTTCCCTTCCCTGGAGGAGGTGCGGGTCAGTGGGGATTTCTGACTCGCATCTAGGGGTCATCTTGGCGAACGGGCCCCCTGAGGGACTGCACACGACCCCCAACTTGATGACATTGCACATGCACCAGTGTCCCCCCCTCCTATCCCTACCCTGTCCCTGCACGATAGTGGTAATCCACTCCCCTAAGAGAGCCCATGGCTCTAGCACGGGGTATATCTTTAAAAAAAAACAAAAAACAAAAAAAAACATACTCTACAGCTCCCTGAGGCATGGCTAATGGTACTGTGTCTTGGCTCTGGGGGCAATCTCAGCATAACAGGGAAATCTTTTGGGAAGGTGTCTGCTCTCTTCCTGCCACTTTCCAGGCGGAACGAAAATAGGTGTCGGGATGTGTGGACTCATGTTCTTACTATGCATCCTGGCGTGATATTGGAGATACAGCTATGCAGGTTTTTGCACAGTAGGAGGAAGGTCCAATGCGTCCTTTGGTTGCAGAATGGTTCAAATCTGAGATAACTACTAAAGAACGGATTTTTAGGGTCTAAAATACCCTCAGATAGGTAGGCATTTAGGCCCCGAAAACACTCAAAATAGGCTCTTAACCCCTTGAGCCCCAGCCGCCTAGAATCCAGGCGCTGAGAACTCGACCGCCAGGTACCAGCTATACCTTCATCACCTAGATTCTTTTCTCTTCCGTTCCATTTGCATATAAGGACAAGGTATTTTACAAATAATAATAGCTATACTTTTACATTCATGGTCTACACCATGCATGTTTTGGAAACAATTTTACTGGCATAGAAGTCCATTAATTAGTTTCCAAAAAGATCGCCGCACAGTATACCCGCTATATTTCCGCCTAGATTTTCTCTCCTGTTCTACTTACAAGTACTCTGAAGGTAAGGGCAAGATATTTTACAAATAGATTGTAATATATTACCCTTTCATGCAAAACACAGCGTATGTATTGGAAACAATTTTCATTGGCTGAAAGTCTGTAAATTAATTTCCAAAAAGATCGCCGTAAAATATGAAAATTCGAGTACTACCGGCCAACTGTTAGGATGATTTAATTATGAAATACGTTAAAATATACAGAATAACAATCTTGAGAACCATGCCAGAAGACTTTGTTGAAATCGTTGCACTTTCCGAGAAATAAATTAATACTTTCCTGCGACTTGCCTGTCACTTCGGATTACTCCCATTTACTCGTTTCTCGAAAAGTACGACGATTTCAGCAAATCCATTTGGCATCCTTCTCAAAATTGTTATTCCGTATATTTTAACGTATTACATAAGTAAATCAGCCTAACAGTTGGCTGGCAGTACTCGAATTTCGGGTATTTACAGCTATCTTTTTGGAAATTAATTTAGGGACTTCTATGGCAGGAAAATTGTTTTCAACACATTCATAACGTTTTACCTGAACGGGTAAGTAGAGCTGTTATTATTAGTAAAATATCTTGTTTGTATCTTCAGCGCACGAGTAAGCGGAAAACTATGTGGTGGAGGGTATAGCTGGTACCTGGCGGTTGAGTTCTCAGCGCCTAGATTCTAGGCGGCTGGGGCTCAAGGGGTTAATTAGGCAATAAAAATCGAGCAAGTCCTACTTTATTTTCATTCCTATGCATTCATTCCTACAGACGACTCTTGGCCATGGAATTTTGCAGCACTACTATGAACTAGCAGTTGTTCCTTATTTTCGTAGTTAGTCAGTGACGTCTGTCTGACAATACAACTTTATATGCTGAAAATGACCTTTCGATGTCACATGAAGCAACTGGATCATACTTGAAAAGTGAAATGTCTTCTACAGCCAGTTAATCCTGCATGACTACAGCGGCTTGGCCCTTCACATGTTGAAACAGGATGAATGCCTTGATCGGAAAACCCACAAAACTCTCGAAAATCTTACAGAATGGCGGCCAAAAGGTGAGAATAGGCGCTAATAGATAATTTAGGTTCCAATACTCGATATAGGCAATTTTAGGTTCTATAAAACTGTGATTTTTGAGTTCCTTGTGTTATGAAATGGATAGATATTTTGGTTCCGGTGTTCTGCCTACAGAATAAAACGTAGGTAAAAACCTAGAAATCCATTCTCTAATAATTAATTACTTGATTGGAAACAGGAAATGCATTTTGTAGTTGTCGTCTCAGGTGCATCATGAAAGAGCTGATTATTTGAATTTTGCTTCGCAGAATCTTCAACCCCATCCTTTATCTTTTTGTCAATGCATTTTTGAGCCATTTGGACAGTTTTTATGGGCCACACGAATGACCCATGACCTTTTCTGCATTCTCATTGATTTATGATATAGTAAATATGCAAAGCACATGTGGCTGCTACCACCTCGACTCTCTTCTCTGCTCATGATTTATTCTGGAACGCCATTCAAAAATATTGATGCCAGTTCATGCATAAGTCAGGAAATCATTGCTTGCTAATCCCAAGAGGAAATGTGTAAATGCATCCAAAAATAGCCCCCTGGCATGATATGCATACCTAGAACAAATTATCATGCCCTGTCGTTATCTACCCTTCATGCCAGGCAAATATAATGAAGACTGACCCAATGACAAGGTTGACAATGCAGAGGTGGAAAGCCTTAGCATCTGGGTCTTCATATGCCAGCTGTTCCTCCTCTTTCTCAATCTTGCGCATGAGCTCCTCTGCTTCTTCATTCTGAGATGTCATTATGTATGACACACACAGGTTTGCCAGAACAATGGCACTGACTTTCAGGATCTGCGGTGCAATCAAGGCCAAGAAAGAAATTATTCATTAGTCAATTTGGGGAGAGAATGATTGCATACGGTACACTTTGTATTACAAACTTGCAATGCTTAGGAAGAACATTAATAATGATAATGATGATGATAATAATAATAATAATAATAATAATAATAATAATACAACAACAACAACAACATCACGACATTTCCCTATGCGATGAAGGGAGACGCAAGCTAACCCAACATATGAACTAATAAAACTCATGAGAATAAACCTAAAAACAACCTGTCCCACCCCCCACCCCTGCCAACCTCAGACATCACCTTATCCGCAGACAATATTTACCTATTTACCCATTAATTAACCTACGCCATTTACACCTATCCAAACAAACAACCCTAGCCTCAGCCACGTCCATGGTCCTATTGACACAAGAACGTCTCGGCTTAACACTAGCAACACCCTTAAGACACTAATAATTAATAATAATAATAATAATAATAATAATAATAATAATAATAATAATAATAATAATAATAATTGTGGGGGTAGTGCTTTATCACCTTACCAGTATCTAGCACGGACCTTTATTGTTATACAATCGTAGATTGCGTACGCGTCCAAGTTAGAACCATTTTCAAAGCCCCCGGGCCCACTGGCAGGATGACAGGAGGGGATGTGCAAAGTGCAGTGCAATGTCGTTGCTAATGTCATTTTGTGAGCTCCCCCGGGTGGATTGGTCTATGGAAATCCCACCCGAGACAAAGCCAGAGACGACCCAACTCTGCACGAGATGAAGGGGGTGCCCCCGGGCTGGGATCGAACCTGGGACCTTAACATCCGTGGGTGCATACGTTACCGCAGTGCCACTTTGCCTCCCTTGCTTAGGAAGAACATCAGATGTTTAGTGTATTTCACTGTCATCAAGGTTAAAAGCTACTAGATAAAATGCATTTTTATTACATGCTGGGATTTCTATGCGTATTTTTGTGATTCTATACCTTTGAAAAATACATTAGCTTCTCATTGTACTGTACTGCCTACCTAATGAAGGTGGTTATCCAAAACAACACTTATGAAGTCAAAAACAAATGACAGAAGTCTTCTAGGTGATTGGGTAAAAATGAAGTTGATTTTTAGAGAGATAGGTACCACAAAATTGGAATCTCCAATACTTGCAAGTTGTTGTATGCTGATGTCCCTCTTTCATGCTGTGTCATATTTTACTACATGCAATTACCCCCCACAATCCCAACTTACATTCTCATAGTTCTTCTTAACAATGGGTTCATAGAACCCAGTGGCCTCCTTGAACTTGGTCTCTTGCATGAAGAGCACATGTGCAACATTGAGCTTCCAGGTGTCACTCTCGTTGCAGAACTCGACTGATTTTCTGAATATCTTCTCCACCTGTGGGTAGTTCTCAAGGTCCCAGTATATCTTGGCCTGCCCCATGAGCACAGGGATGTAGCGTTCAATAGCATCCTCATATTCTGCAACAACACGTTTTATTGCTTCATCTTCCCTGTTGTTTCGGGCCTCTTGCACCTGCTTGGTAAGCTTTCGAAGGGTCTCAGCATGTCGGGAGGCAATCTCATCAAACTTGCGGTAAGCCTCGTCTGGGGCTGTTTGCTGGGTTATCAGTGCATCCAAAAAGTCATAGAGGTATGGAGTCATGTGCCTAGAAAAAATGTAGTGGGAAGAGAGAATGTTAGTGTTATTGGTTACTTATTGGGTGTTGTACTTCATGTGTGAAGCCGAATGGAAAAGCTGCAGTAAAGGCAAAACAGGCCGAAAGATTTGACACAGATGCAAACAATTTTCTGATTAGTATGCATAATCTGATATTTAAAAGTATCGACTCATGTTTGCACATTTTCTAAAATACATACATTTAGAAGTGTGCTTTCATTAACTGAAAAATGAGATATTGATATATCGAAAATGAATTGAACATAATTGAATTTGCTACAGCAAAGGTAATTTTTGCACAAAATCCCCTAAAAGAGAGGCTGGCACTTTCGTGAAGCAGATTTAATGTGCCAAATGTTCCTATCGCATCCCTTCTGTTGGTAAAAGTAGGACAAAGTTAGACAGGAAATATTTTGTAATGGGCAAAAAATGCTTGACCTTACCAAAGCCTGATAAATTTTTTAAATGGATTTATTTGCAAACTCACTTGTCCCCTTTCATTTGACTGAACCTTTTATTACAATGTCATAAATTGCATTTGAGAAGCAGGCACTTTAGAGCAAGTAGCAAGTAAGGTGACAGATAATCTGTATGACATCTAAGTTTCTTGGTCTGCAAAAAAAAAGTTCCTGGTCTGAGATATATGTGTCAGGATGTTCTCAAGTTTCAACTGGTCACAGATGGCAGCATGTTCTGGCAATAATTTTTATTGGCGTTTTTATGGCACTGGTAGGTGAGGCCCTATTTTTCGAATCACAATTGTTCACTAAAACTGATAATAAACTAACAGAACTTGATGAGGCATCCCATTGAAATTCCCTCCAAGTATTGCCACATTGTGAACAAAGGATTGCACAGCCATCAAGTTCAATTATTATCAGTTGTAGAGGGCTATGTGACTCAAAAATTATGTAAATATCTGACATTCCCTTGTTAGTGGGCACTTTGAAGCCCCCCCCCNCCCCCCCCCCCCCCCCCAAACTAAGCAGACAACAACAAAAAAAAAGTGTCCTACAGATTCTTTGCATTGAGGTTCCACAAACCTATCAACCAGTTGTACTATAAAACACTCATGTTGTTCAATATGGCCAATTTCTTCACTTAATATAGCAAAGTTCATGGGACCATCATGTTCTCATTCATGTCAATATATTGATATGGCAGAGAGAAATGATCACATTTAATCCTTCTTATTGATTTTGTTCTCGAACCAATATTTTCCCAAAAGTAAAAGTTTCATTTTTTGGTACATGATTGGCACATCTACAGTATAAGGTAAAGACATTTTGCGTGTAAAAAGTACTTAAATAATACCCTCCAAAAAACTCTGTTGCATCATGGTGACACATACAGTTTGCTATATGAGCTAGCTACAAGATGAACTGAAGGAACAGAGAGAAACTGAACTAAAAGATGAACTGACCCGCCTGCTGATTTCGCAAATTGCAGCCCATCTCCTTCAAAAAATGCAGACTGGCAAATTTAGAAACTGAATTATTTTCCCTGTGTCAACCTAGTAACTTCAGGCTCTAATTCTATAAGTCTCCTGTGTTGTCATTGAAATTGTCTGCTTTGAATATGCAGGCTACAACTTTTCACCTGTAGCTAAACACTGTTAGAACATCTCACCTGTAGGTAAGATGGGCATAATCGGCCAGCACATCTGCTGCCAGATCATAGTATTCGTACTTGCAGTAGAGAAGAAGTAGGTTCCCAAAGGTCTCAGGTGGAAATGGGTCATGCTGCAACAGGAACTGCAACTTTTCAAACCCTTCTGTAGGCTTAGTGTCCATGTTGAGGAGTGCCTGGTTGTGGAGAGTGACTGCATCCAGCTCATCCTCTGATCTTGGTGGCATATCAGTAAGGGCCTCCTTTGCTGAGTCGTGGTTTTTCAGCTGGTATTCAATAGCTGCCTTCAGGTTGAATGCCTCAACCAGGGATGTCTCATGGAGGGCTATTGTATTACCAACACTTCGGACCTCAATGCCTTCAGTTGTCATGCCTACAGAGAGCTCTGGATGCTCTCGAATGCCGTGCTCTATTATATCAGCTATATGGGATGGAAATAAGGAATGAGAAAATACAGGATGTTACATGATTGAGTCTTGCTCAGTGATGCTTTGTAGCACAAATAGAAATGAGCAGGAGTCAATTCAGTGAGTTGCACTCCATGCATTTTGCAAAACGTGTGATGTGAAACCTGCTTACTATACCTTATGCATTTTAATAATTTGAAAATTATATAGTCTCAAAAATACAAACCTATATGCTTAAGGGCTGGTGAGTAGTCTTTCATCTTGTAGTGGCATAAAGCAATGTTGTATGACAGGTCGGGCTTGTACCCAAGCACCTGCATGGTGGAGCTGAACTTCTGCAGTGCCTCCTCAAACCTCCCTTCTTTGAACAGCAGGCAGGCCCTATTGATCTCTGTGTCAGGGTCATCTTCTGGGCACTGATCAACCAAGCTTTTAGCTCCTGCAAGATCCTCTCCACCATACTTGATGGCTGCCTGAAGTTTGGTGACCTTCCCCTGGTACATTAGACTCTCAATCTGGCAGGTGATTTTCATGGCCTCCTCATAAAAGCAGGCTTGGTACAGGGCCTGGGCATAGTAGATGCGGTAGTCCTCCTCATCAGGAAACAGCACAGTTAGCTGCTCATAACAGTTGGCTGCACTCACAAAATCTTGTGTGTAGAAATAACAGTAGGCCAACAAGGACAGTCCTGCTCGTGACTACAGTTCAATGGGATTAAATTGTTTTACAAAGTTATATACAATGCTGTTACAAGTGCAAAGGTAGACTGACTCATGAACTTACAGTCTGATTGGCATCTACAATGCGACTAATGACGCTGATGGCCTCTTGGTATCTCTGCTCTTTTATCTACAGGAAACCCCCCCAAGTACAATATGCAACATGAATATACTGGTGACTTACAGTTGAAACATTACTTATCCGCTCTCTCTCTCTAATATTACCATATGGTAGATAACTTTGGTGTACTGTCCATCCTTGATCTGTGTGACCACATTGCTGTTCATCCTACAACCAGGACTCCTCCAATAATTGGTATTGACACGACTCTTCCAGACACGGCCTTCTGGCCCAATTGAAATAGGTCTCTAGAAAATTTAAGTATGATTCATAACAAATTCAGCCTTCTGTAAGCCTCTGTAAAACCAAGAGCTGGTAAAACCCAATGCTAGCAACCAGGCTCGCAATTTCAAATCGATTTTTGCGCTGTGCGTCATATGTCCCGCCCCGCCCCGTGGTCCCGCCCCATTCGGACGTTGCCAATTTTAGCCACTTTTATTCATGAACTATCTAAGGTGAGACTTGATCATCTATATTTAATTTGGTTTAAGCCGCCATTTTTTTCAAATATTATGCTTACCCTCATTATCATCCATTCAGGTGCGCATCGCGGACCTGCCGCAGGTGGGCGCGACACGCCGTGGCTCTCCAGGTGCAAAATTTGCTTGGGAACCAGCGCCAACTGCAGAGGCGGTCTGGTACGAGTACGTCTCTCTACCTCAGGATCGTAGTCAGGATCGTAGTCAGGGTCGTACTCATCAGCCTCGTACTCATCCTCGTACTCAACATCCTCGTACTCAGGACCGTACTCATCCTCGTACCCATCCTCGTATTCAGGATCGTCGTCAGGATCGTTGTCAGGATCATAGTTAGGATCGTAGTAAGGGTCATCCTCAGGATTGTACTCAGGCTGATCTTCCTCACACGACTCTTCCTGTTGCGAACTTTCTCCTTCGGATGGTTCATGTTCGCGAATGCTTTGGGCGTTTTTGAGCCATATTTGGGCCCTTTCAGACTCACCGCGATTTTGGCCATCTGATTTGCCAGAAATGGGGCTATAGTAATCCATCGTGAATGACTTCGAGTGCACTTTAAACGCGCTCCTGTATGATCTGGAACATTCCTCCTCAGCCGGCTTCAGAACACGGAAGACTGAACCACGCCAGCCGCCGGCCTGACGAGTGACGACGGAAACAATGACTTAACTAGCCAAATCACATCTCTTCATTTCGTATTTAACGAAACTGTCCACTGCATGTAAGGGACTAGAAACTGACTTCAAAAATTCAAATTCAATTTTTAATGTAATAATACCAATGAACAACTTAATGCTTAATTTCTGCATCTTCATTCTCTTTTGCAGCAAGTTGGCATAGTAGCGCCAAAACTGCATCACTTGTTTTGCCTATTCCGCCGTGAGTGTCACTACGTGACTGCCAATGATGAGACTGTAGTGGCACCCAACGGCTGTTCTAAGAACTCCTTGTGTGAGTAGAGATGGTTCATGGTTGGCTGGATTGGCTGTGCGGAACGGAGGTGGAGAAAGTGACTTGCCGAAGTAGCTGTGTTGTCGAACACCAGCGGTTAGTGGCGAGTTGTGACTGGTTTACGGGTGATATCTGACGTAGAGAGTGACCAGAAGAGAGGCGAAATGTGACGTGCGCTGTTGATTCGTGTTGGCGATTTCGAGGGGTCTCTTCCCTCTCATATCGAAACGCCCCAAATGCCTGGCAGATAGACAATAGAAGAACATCAGCAACAGCTGTCCTTTATTGCTCCATCCCTCTTAGCCCTATCTCATCGGTTCCTGTCTTTCCTCTCAACCTGCTCCATCAGCTGAGGGAAAAGGGTGTTGCTTGTTCTTTTCACTGCAGGCCTGCGATCCTTCCTCAAGAGTGCAGCAGAAACTGGGTTTTTTGTGCTCTTAGTTACTGGGTTGTGGAAGGAATAAGAAATGGCATCAAACACGGCAGCTGCGGGTGACTTGGTGCACCTCAATGTTGGAGGGACCAGGTAATATTGCTTTCTTTTTTGCTTCATGCCTGCTTCTATAAACCTCAGGACTATAGTTCTGTTTTTTCCCAATGTATGTCACAATAGTGGCAGATGCTACAGAGTCCATGGAGAATGAACCACCATGTTAGGTTTAGTAGCGTATGGGCTGTCTCCTCCAGTGGAATTTGGTCCTTACCATCGTAGGGTAACCATTATTGCCAATCACAAAAGATTGTTGTACAGTAACTTCTCATTTGAAGTGACACATTTTTACGGCGATCTTGAGCAGACAGCCCATATGTTGATTTATAAATTAACTTGTATGTATATGGGAAATACCAATGTGGACCAAGTGTCCTAGAAAAGAGGATATTAGCCCCCCAGCGTGACTATCCAGTTGTGGTCTGTCTACCAACATGGTGCCCATTTAGCATGTAGGGAACTTAGTGATATAAGACGCCAAGGGTCATGTTCAGAAACGGGGCACTAGTCCATTCTAGGTCTGGTACTTGGGTAGATTAAGCTAGTCCTAGGCTAGAGTGGACGAAGAGTGTCAGTCACAATTGATCAACTCACCCCAAGGTTAGTCTCAACTAGTGTCAGGCACATGACAACATTGCAAGTACCAACTGGAAAAATTGTAAGCATTGTGAATAATAGTGTCATACTCAATAATTAAAACTGTTGCTAGAATTAGAATATAATGTGATGCGCACTGGAAGTCTTTGTGAGACTGATTGGCTGCAGAAGGCACACTGAGTGATGGCACTAGTTTAAGTGCCCTAGCCCAACCAAAATTCTCCCCTTTTTTAGTCACTTTGCGTAGTTACCCTGGGAATTAACCCTATTCCATATATTTCTGAATTAGGGTTGTTTTTTTTTTAAACCTAGTCACTTTCACCTGACTGAAAGTTAGACTCTGCCAGTAGAATGTTTCTGACTATGACCCCATCTGACCCCCCAAGCAAAAACCCAGTATGTGTGGTTTTTATCATTTTGAGATAAGTGCATTTGAAGTTTTCACTTTCCATTGAAAAGGATATACATACATGGTTTTACTAGGCCCATAACTTTGCAACGGAGACTCATAGAGAAACGAGGTTTGTACCGTTACGTAGGCCACATAAAGGGGATTGCAGTGGTATGCTTATCTGAACATACATTGTTTTTGCTTGGGGCATCAGCCATGCCTCCTGCAGCAGCAACTGGAAATATAAATTTTCTGAAACAGGCCTTGCCTCTTGATGTGCAGGTCAGCAGGGTTGTTCAAGGGTTTTCCAGCATTTAGATTTGTGGTTATAAGTGAATTAAGTATGTCCTTAAAAGTGGGATTACAAAAATTTCTTTGGGAGGCTGCAACATTAGTTCATGCATATTGTTGATAGATTGTCAAGCATGGTAAGATTTCCACCAGTCTTGACAAGCCTAGCACATATGGGCAAGCTCTTTTCCTATCTTTTGCTCCTAAGATACTCCACACAGGGCTGGTAATAGTGACCAAGGTGCCACTGCTGCTTTTAAATGTTGTGGTGTCTCATTGTGGTTTCATGCAACAAATACCAAAAATTAACCCCTACCACTGTCCTATCAAGATAAATAATCCCCTGATTAATTTTCTCTACATCATATTGGGACATCCTCTTTCTGTCTTGAAAAAAGTCAGGCATGTGAAGGCCAGTCAATATAACTTCCCGCATGGGAGTAAGGGAAAAACCAAAGGTTGGCAGGCATCCCTTGTGGGGGACCATGTGTTTGGTAGGATTGTTTTGGATTCTTGGTGTAGTAACTTTCAAGGGGAAGGTTTGGTTTAGTTTATTGGTAGAGCCAAGGAAACTGAGGCTGTGAAGCGTAGGGAAGGGTGCAAGGGGAAGAATGGTTTTTGGACAATAGGAAGATATGGGAGAACTCAGAGAAGGGGTTTGCAAAATGAGCTGATAATGAATGAGGAGGAGAAGGGTTGACTACTATCCGTTTATTTAATATAGAGTCCTGTGTTTGACTCTAAATAACTCCCAGGCAAATTATTTAAAAAAATAAAGTTATATATATCGTTCAAAAGCTAGTTTAAATCTACGTTACATATATGCGAGTTGTTTTCCTATCGTCAGTCTCTAATTTTTTATCGTAAAACGAAGGCGGAAAAGTGTCATTTTTTGACTAGTTGCCGACGTTGCACCGCAAAGTGAATTTTTTATGACACTTTCAGGAGACCAAAAAAATCCCCCTGTGAATCCTGGATAGTGCCCATCTTTGTCTATCTAATGATATATTTGAAACATTGAGATCGCCATTTCTGTAATCATAATTAAGTTAATTGCACACCTCTGTTATCTCAGCCGTTTATAATCCGAATTACTTCGCGAATGTATCGACGGCAAGCCAGAAATGTGCGTGATAAGATTACACCGTACTCTATTACACTAAAAAATTTAAACGTATTTAAAAGTATCGCCGTCTATTCCCGCCAGAAAGCGGGCTGGGTCCTTTTTTATTAAACCTACTAAAACAATACTTTAAAATTTTTTAGTGTAATAGAGCACAATATAATCTTATCACGTACATTTCGGGCTTGCCGTCGATACATTCACGAAGTAATTCGGATTATAAATGGCCGAGATAACAGAGGTGTGCAATTAACTTAATTATGATTACAGAAATGGCGATCTCAATGTTTCAAATATATCATTAGATAGACAAAGATGTGCACTATCCAGGGTTCATAGGGGGATTTTTTGGCCTCCTGAAAGTGTCATAAAAAATTCACTTTGCGGTGCAACGTCGGCAACTAGTCAAAAAATGACACTTTTCCGCCTTCTTTTTACGATAAAAAATTAGAGACTGATGATAGGAAAACAACTCGCTTATATGTAACGTAGATTTAAACTAGCTTTTGAACGATATGTAACTTTATTTTTTTAAATAATTTGCCTGGGAGTTATTTAGAGTCAAACACAGGGCTCTATATTAAATAAACGGATAGTAGGTGACAGTCTTGTTAGAGGCTGATAATTATCATCAAATACGTAATTGTAATTTTATAATGAATATGTGGTCAATGTTGCAGGTTTTCTACTTCTCGTCAGACCTTAACATGGATCCCAGACTCATTCTTCACGTCTCTGCTAAGTGGACGCATAGCTAGCCTGAAAGATGAGACAGGGGCTATCTTCATAGATAGAGACCCAGCTCTCTTTGCAACCATCCTTAATTATCTCCGAACAAGAGATGTTGACCTGAGGCATGCAGACGTGCAGGCTTTGAGGCATGAAGCTGAGTTCTATGGGATAGTCCCACTTGTCAAGCGGCTTGTGTTGTGCGAGGATCTCAACCACTCTTCTTGTGGCGATGTGCTGTTCTATGGATACCTCCAGCCTCCAAGTGAGAATGCCTTTTTTTGTGAGAACTATAGATTGAGTGTATTTGAACTTGTGGTATGCATGCCAAAGGGGTCATAGGGTGCCAAGTGGTATGCAGGTACTATGCTTATTACCGTATTACCTCTCAAGAAGCGGCATGCCAGTATAAAACGGGGTTGACCAGCATGCCGGTATAACCCGGGGGTGGCTGGCATGCCACAATAACAGGTAGATTTCTGTAATTTTGATCCTTGCCCATTTTTTTGGAATGCTTCTGGTACTGTACTAAAATAATGTTATAATGAAGGCCGAGTGTACATGATATGAGAATATGCAAGTTCTGTTGCACAGTGCATATAAAAAATGTAGAGTTGTGACCAATCCCATCATCAGCCTGCTTTGACAGGGTATCCCCTGGCTTCAACATACTGTTTAAATATATATTATTGCCAGACACTGCAATTGAAAACAATATATGGTACAGGTACTCTATTCGAAAAATGTGCCTTTTCAATAGCTTTTTCGTGAATGTCGAATTTCAGGAAAATGTCAAGTTCGGAAAGGATAATGTAACTTAATATATGTGAAAACCTCGCCTTATACCGCCATGCCAGTATAGCCACCAGATCATGCATTTCTAAACACATGTCGACCTCGATTACACTGGCATGCCACTTTATGAGAGGTAATATGGTAAAAAGATATGACCATATGTATCACATGAGCAAGAACTTTTTGACCAGTATACTACCTCTCTTTTACCACATATTACCTTGTGTGTGCAAGGTATTCAGTGTCAGATTAGCTTTCACATTTTTAAAATCTCAAAATGTGTAAAGATGGAAGTTCCATTTGAGGATGCTTGTAAATTCTAACCAACCTCTGATCTACCTGGAGAGCTTAAAATTGGCAGACTGAAAGGTGTAGTGGTGGGACACTCTAGAAAATCCCAAAATCTAGAATGTTTGTGTACAGGACCAGTATGCGCCCAGTTTTAACCCAAAACTGACAGTTCCCATAGTGTGACTAGAATGGCACAGATTGTCTGATTGAAGACTGTCCATTTTTCACTCTGCTCTGCTTAGGAACTAGATCCGCCTGAGACCTGAGAAGAATTTTTATTGTAATGTCAGTTCCTGTTGCATTTTCTGAACATTTCCCAATAAGAAACTGAAAAAAAAAAAAAACAGTTTTAAAATATTGACAAAAATAGTGACCAATTAGAACAATGGTTCCCAACCTTTTCGTCAGGACGCCCCCCTTTTCGTTTTCACCAAACACTCACCCCCCCCCCCCNNCCCCCCCCCCCCAATAAATTTCAGCAAGAGTTTATTGAAAGAAAATGGTATAACTGAGGAATGAAAACCTGTTGAAATAGGGGCAACAACAGAAGGACCAATAAGCCCACCGCCGGCAATTTTTTTGGGGGGTTCAAGGTCACAGTTTAGGTGAATGTAGCTGACAAAGTACAGTGGAATCTTCCTACACCGTAAGCACATCGGATACAAGCAAGGAGAAAAGTCGGTCCCTTCATATTTCCAGCAGCGCCAAGCGGAAACATGTTATATTATTTTACGCATTTCTCATGGCCTCACGCCCCCCAGGTTGGGAACCACTGAATGAGAACATTAGGACCCAATTGCTGCTACAAAAGCAGAACGGATGAAAGGTGAAAATTTAAATACCACTGAATGGATCACAAATAGTGCTCTATCCTCAAAACAATGTTTTTAAAATTAATTTGTGGAATTTGTGGTAGCAATTCATCTCAGAAGACAATTAAAGATGTATGAAATTATTTTTGAATACCACCACTCCAGGCATGGGGCTTGCTCCTTCCCTTCTTACCCCCTAGCATGGTACCTCGCTATGCTAGATTTTAAAACTGAACTGTATAATGCAAAGCACACTTCCTTATGGGAGTATAGGTACAGGCACTTAACCCAGATATGCTGAGTGTCCCCTATAGGAGACACCTGCACAGTTGTTACATTTTAATTTTTTTGCGCAGGTTCTTCTGCTGCTAAAGAGCTGGCAGTCGTCAAGTCTGCTTCAGTAGAGTCCCAGCTAATACAAGTTCAAACCTGCGCAATTTTGCTTCAGATTTTTAAGATACAGGTGTTTGAATTTTAACGCAGGGAATAATGGCTGCACCTCCACGTTCCGATGACGATTAGTAATTAATTCTCGAATGTTGATTAGCATTATGAGTTATTTTTTGTTTGTAATACTTAGAAAACTTATGAATGATGATGTCGATTTGGAAATATAGGCATATTTTTTACTTGTCTGAGAGTAGTGTTGAAATCGAGTGTCCCTTCTGGGGAACGCAAGAGGCAAATGCACCCACATTTGGACAAGTAAAGTATGTGTGTGGATTTTGTATGCTTTGTTGAACTGTATTTTAATGAATCCATATAATTAAAACGAGATTACATATCAATTGGTTAACATGGTAACCATTGCAACAACCCTTGATTGTTGTTGATTGTTACTCAATCACAACCCCTTCTTTGCACAGCCTGTTTCCGTGGTACAATGCAATTGACAACAATCAATCATTGGTGATATTATGAAACTATGGATGTTGCTGAATGTCACTGTTTCCATAGTAATGTAATCAACAACTGTTATAGACATACTAGGTTACATTCTCCTAGCTCATAATTATAGGGAACTACCAGTTTCTCGTAAACAAGAATTCAGAAAAATGTTTTATCTCGATTTTTGTGTTTTGGGAACTAACATGAACTAATAGACACAAAAAAAAACTTCACAAATTCAACAAAAACTTTTCCAAGCATATCTGGGTTTAAAAAAAGCCACAGCCCATTCAGCTAAAAATAATAATTTCGGATGTCCATTTAAATGGGCATTTGGTCTCAGGAAGAAAAGAAAATTACCAGTTCTCTACAGCAACAAAGATTGTCACAGACACATCTTTTCGTATTTCCCAAGACACATTCTTTGAGAATCCCAGGACATTCACTGCATTGACGAAAATGGCACTCTAAATATGAATTAAAAAATAAAACTTATCAGATGAGCGCCTAGCTTCAGCAGGGGAATCCGCCATTTTCATAAGTGATTAGGGGGCACGGCAGTGCCCCCGCCAAGTTCTCGCCGCACTGCCGGACCACCTTTACCCGACACAACTCGCGTCATTTTGACCCCCTCGAATTTTCGCACTGGTGAACATAGGTGGCTTCAAAAATTTTATTTGGGTAGATAAAAATCGATTAAAAATAATACCCCCTTACTTCCATGTTTATATCTCTTTTCATTTCCGACTTAAAAAATCCTAAAAACTCCCAAAACGGCCAAAATATGACACTCACTGACTGACTGACTGACTCACTGATCATCAAAATTACACGGAACTTCCAGTGGTCCTAGGATGCTGAAATTTGGTATGCTGGTAGAGCTTGTCAAACAAACACCAGAATAAATCTGAAAACGGCACTTTTTTGAGTCAAAATCTTAAAAAAAAATATTTTCACGAAGTCTGCTGCTGCTGACCAGATGCGGCATTTTTACCATGGATTACTTTTTACTTTGAATTTCCAGTTATGCCTGTGCTCCTCCTGCCTTCCCCACGTTCTCATCTCCTCACCCCCTCCCTTCCCCCCCCCCCCCCCCCCCC